>JAGDQP010033748.1:0-20506 GCA_022664845.1 Lepisma saccharinum | reverse complement strand
GATTAGATAAGGATATTATACATAACATGAAAGTAATATTTATACATGTAACGTTGTGATATTTACTGAGAATTTTAAACGTAATGTGCATGACTAATTTTAAATATAGATTAGAAGTGCAACTGCTTTGGAGCACATACATTCATAGGACTTGTTACTAAACCTTACATGAGAATATAGTTCTGAGCACATATTTATTGTCTTGTAAAATTTAATACAAAATACTCACACTTTTCCGAGTGTCTACTCGTAATGTAAGAAAGACCATTTTATCAACAATGAGAGAATACAAAAAAGAAACAAATCGCGAACTACAAAAGCTAATCATTCGAACTCAGGACCCTTCATTCTACGCCACGAGGGCGTTGCGGTCTAACACTTTATGATAAACATTTCTTCTGAATCATTGATTGAAAGTCTTCACTTCAAAAGTTAAACGAGATTTTATGTCTTTTTTCGCTCCTTTTCGGGGAAGATAATAGTTTCTGTCAAATAATTATATGGCGCATGTTTTATGTTTGTTACCTTTGTTTGCGTATTGTTTCATTTGAGTGAACATTTCTCTATTTTCAGTTTCAGATACCATTGTACTAAAGATATGGACTGTTACGGCGAGAGAAAAAAAATCCCTTCTTTTCGTCTAAATTTCCCTTGCCAAATTTCTGACTTTTTGACTTGGAAATTTTTCGACAATTGCTCAATATTTAGTTTCTTTCTTTTTTGTTTCCTTATTAATTAGTATTTTTGTGACAAAATTTCAGGAAATATTCGTTTTTACATTCTTCACAAGTAAAACAATTAATCGAACGCCAGAATCCAAGGGGGAAAATATTATTTGTCAAAAACTGTCAAGTAAAAAAGACATGCGAAAACTTTTTTGAGCATGAGTGTAACTTAGTAACGTACGTACTCTTTACGCGCTTTAAATGATTTTTTCCTCTGAATTTTTAGGCAAGCTATGCTGTTCATCAACCAGGCATCAATACCTGTTTAGCTGAAACCAGTATTGTGTTATCAGTGCAGAAACCGTTTGATATTACAGCCAAGTTTTTCTCTGTCAAATTTGAACCTGTAAACAAAATCTTCGTACAAGAACCTTTCATCATGATGCCACAAATTAATTGTCTCTCAACGTGGCCAATAATAATCGAAACTTCAAGCTTAGAACTGGTATGTATACTCCTGCAGTTTGTAGTCCATGTAGCACTTTGTATTGAAATTATATATTTCTTTATTTACTATAATCTTAAGTCTATTTAAAAAATAAATTACACTACCTTTGGTATTAACATAAAATGTGAAGCTATTAATGTTGGTTCAGTCATAAAGTAAAAGCAAGTCGTATACTTTACTTACAGGTTGGCTAAGACTGCTTTGAACTAGCCTGTTTCTCAAATATCATCATGTTTCCAATCTTTTTCTGTTGTCATGTTTGTTCAACGAAATAATTAAATAAATCTAGTGGTTTATTTTCGTAAAGAAGTTTTTTTTATCATATTATTTATAATATAATAATAAGAGGCAACGCAAGTTAATATTATTTTGTCAGCATTTTTCATCAATCCTATCAGGCGAATGATTGTATATCTACGATTAGGGCTTTTCCTTGAAATTAGTGCTCGCTTAGGGGCATCATTCCACTAGCCTATAGACGAATATAGGCCTTAGATATAAATTACAGCTCAGACATAGCTACCAGTAAATTATGTAATGATTTGAAATTTCGATGTGTATAATGATTTGCTTAGTAATGTAGCAGAAACTTTTCTTTAATTACGATATCTTCACTCAGTTCCGAATTCCGTAGTATTTCATATTTCTGTGGTGTGTTACGTAAGTACTCTTTCCTCTAAATTCCTTTTTATCATTTTAAATACAAAGTTGATGCGTAAATTCAGATTTCAATTTGAAAAAGATGATTTTCTGCAAAATGAAACATACCTCAGAGGCAACGATGCCCTGGAAATTGACAATTGGGTGTAGAAAATTTCAGTGTAATTACCTAAGGTAAAGGCACCCGTTCTCGTCACTGCTCCAGTGGTCGTCATGTTTTTACTAAACATTAAAAAATAAGAAAACCTTTCATCGTTTGGTAACAAAAACAGACCAAGTTAGCTGTCATAATCTGCTACGTAACAGGAACCATTAATATGTTTTTTACGTCACTTCGTTTAGTAGAAAAATCTTGTGTTTAGGTGGCAAGTTCGTGTTTCTTGCTATTTGCATGATTTTGTTAGTAAAAAGTGCTAACCAAGTGGACATTAAAAAATAAGCATTGAAGTTTTACGTATAAGTACCTGATGTTTACATGTGCATAAAATGCCTCTTTAATAATCAAATTGCGTCGGGAAGTGGCGCCCCCATCGCCCAGTCAGTTTTACTGGCTGCAATCAGCCCTGGCAGCTGTTAACATCGTTGCTGCCTATGGGAAGTCCAACAGCAGGGCCAGAGTGCTTCTCTGTTGAGAATTTTTACTTCCTACTAGCGTGGGGGATTGGCGACCTCATCGCAGGTCTATGTACCGTAACGTTATGACACCATCACATAGCCCGAGCAGCAGACCATCGTTGTTCGTCATGGCGTAGGGAATTTGGTGACCCTATCGTCCAGCCGGTTTATGCTGGTTGCAATCAGCCAACAACGGCGTAGGGAATTGGCGACCCCATCGTCCAGCTGGCTTTTGCTGGCTGCAATCAGCCCTCGCAGCTAAACACCTACGTTGCTTGAAAGGAGGACCAGCAGAGAGGAGTTACATTCACCTCATTTTCATCCACAGATGATCATCTTTTCATCTCCTCTTGTGCTTCGATTTGCGCCTCCACGCAATGTTCAAGGATGTAACAGGATGTACTTGCATTGACGCTGGCCCCTTGGATCCAAGGAAAGGGGGCGGAACCATTGGATAGCGCCTAGTTCTTAGCAGGAGATTCTTGGATGGTCTAGCTCGTTGAGACTGGGAAGTGCGCCATTGGGGAGCTCTTCGGACCTCTGGTCTCGCCAACACTCTGGGGGAGTGGGTGTTCCAAGTGTCCATCAGTCGGGAGTGCAAGTGATTTCGTCGCCAAGTCATTGGACTTTGCCTCGATTTCCAGCTTGCTGACAAAGGTTATCAGGGTAGTACCCGGCAGCCTCGTTGGCTCCTCAGAACGAAGACGGAGAAGTGTGGGCATTTACGGCTTTAATTCACCATGGCTCCACCACATCCTAAAAATAAATCGCCTTCGCCAAAAGAAAAGCAGAGAGTGAAGAGAAAGTCACTGATGTAAGTAAGAAGGCGCATACGGCTAATGAATGTACCAGTGACAAGGAAGAGAAACTAGAAGTAGAGGAACAGACAAGTATCGTACCAACTATCACGCGATATCTTGTAATTAAAGTTAAAAACGAAACAGACAATCCAAGTGGTTTGAAGAAGATATCCCCTTTCCTAATTCAAAGACAACTTAGTTATGTTGCAGGAGAGCTACACAATGTTAAAAAGCTTCGGAATGGCACCTTATTAGTGGAGACATCTACAGACAAACAGACCAATAATCTCCTGAAGATGACATCAATTGGAACTCTTGAAGTTGTAGTTGAGCCACATCGCTAACTGACTTTTACACAAGTGTAATAACTTGTTGGGACCTTCAAGATGTTCCTGAAGAGGAGATTAAAAGAGAACTCGCCAGTCAAGGCGTAGTGAAAGTTAAACGCATCAATAGCAGGACTGGCCAACTCCAACCCACAGGATCATTAATTTTTACATTTGTCATGCCTCAGCTTCCTAAGGATGTGAAGGCAGCTTTCTATCGCTTGCTTGTCCGTCCTTATATACCAAGTCCGCTTCGCTGTTTTAAATGTCAACATTATGGACACACCAGCACGTCATGTAACGTGACCTCTGTTGTATATGCAATTTGCGGAACCAGTAGCCATGGTGAGGATCCTTGTAAGTCACTGAAACATCAGTGTGTTAATTGCAAGGGTGAGCACATGGTAGTCGAGAAGATATGTGCTGGTGATGCTAAACGTCGATTAAGAGAGTCTCAGCGCACCCTTCCCTCTGGTGCGTTTTCTCATGTTGTAACCAGAATAGCAGTTAAAACTGTCTCGGTTGGTACCCAGACAGTTAATGTCTCAACACAAACAGAGTCTGATGTGCATGTAGACCCTCCGAAGCCTCCGAAAGGATCAGCGACTTCTCGCAATATGCCAACACAGAGTCAGGGACAAAAAACACCTGTGCAGAGTTCTAGAACTCCACGGGTTAAGACTACTTTTAGTCCTTATAAAGTCTCCAAATTAGCTAGAACTTCACCTCTCGCTACAAGCATTAAGACTCTCACGAACGTTTTGGTTGCTCAATTAGCTCAGGAAGAGTCTGCACATAGTATCGATGAACCAAGTTCCTCTTTGACTTCAGACCTGATTGAGGACAAGCTGATGGATATGGATTTTAATCTCGTTAGTAGGAAAGGGAAACCGAGATATAAACCTAAACTTAAAAGGTAGCTTTTTTACTAGTTTTTGCAGAAAATTTATGATTTGCGTTTATATTATATCATTCTGCCCCTTAGCTGTTAAGTTTTATAGTGTAGTTTTGTTTTATCTTGTGAAGGCCCATTTACAACCTTCCTCGTTCTAATTTGTTATACGAAAGACTTTATACACCTTTCGTATGTATTAATCGTTATGCTGGCCATTTACACCAGTAGGCAGTTTGTGAAGCCGTTTTACTATTTTATTATTTTAATTATGAACAGCTAAGTTTTACATGACCAAGATAAGGGGCTTCCCCCGTATCGGGACGGGCGTAAGCCATAGTGCTGTTACCGCCCATAAATTCATTTCATCTTATCTTAATGATCAAATTAATTATTAGATTACAAGTTTGCGTCCCTTGACTTCCACTCTCTCCGCTTCAGGGAGTGACGACTACTGGTGCGTGCAACATATTTTGCACCAATGCTTGTCACGGGTGATGATTACAGGTGAAAAATTGCTATTTAAAACCTTTACTCCAGAAAGTGATAAATTTAATTTAACATGATGTTAAATTTATAAAAATTTCATGGTTATAGCCTCACGCTTTGGAGTAGCCGTCAGTAAAATTCAAAATTTAAATTCCTACATATTCCACCGGCAGTGAAGTCTTTTTTTTTTTTCTTTAATAATAATAATAATACAAGAATTTCTGACGACCTTCTAGCAAGCCCTCTGTGCCTCTTTCCTTTCAAGCACGCTTTATTTTATCAGTTTAAGATCCAGTGAAGATGAAAAAAGAGGATATAATATTTTCCAAACCAATATTTGTTGTGCATTGGGTGACGACTACTGGTGCATTGGTGTGACGACTACAGGGGAACAGTAAAATTTAGGGTGACGACTACTGGAGCAAAATTATTGCTGTAAAGAAACGTAATTCTATCATTATAATGCGAATTACCGAATAGATTTATGCTATTACATTATCGCACAAGACCTGAAGTTGTTAATGAAGTTAAAAAAGTAGGGTTGTTTCTTACACATATATCTATAGAAAGCACTTTCTGCAAAATCCACTTTAACATGCTGAGAACTGTTGCCTTACCTTATATGCAAGAACCGAAGAGAAAAATAGCTATTGAGTCTTCTATTGGATAGAATAATTATAGGAACGGCAAAATTTTCACACGGTGCAAGAGCTTGTTTTTATGGGTGGGACTGTTCTCCCTCACTTACTACCCGCTGTCTATAACGGGAAGTTTGGCAAACTGGATGGTTATTTACATCAAGTTAACTTCATCATAATCGCAGTTTTCATTGTAATGCTTGGATAAATACAATAGATTATAAAATCTGTGTATAAGTGTTAAGAGAAGGAAGTATTGAAAAACTTAAAAATAAGTGTATATTAAAGTATAAGTGAAAGGTAGTTTGTACAAACATACATACATACTTAAAAACCACCATTTTCATATATTTGAATAAATGAATACTGAAGTAGAACCTTTCGGTTTCGAGTAGAGAATGAGGTAGTTCTCGTATATTAAAAAATAACACGTAAAAGAAAAATTATATTACATGAAATCAGATTCATTATAACAATCGTATAATAATATTAAGAAAACATCCTGCACATTGTGTTGCAAGTATCCTAATTACATCTGTATTTTAGAATCAGAACGTAATGTCCGTTGATGGAAAAGTCAGCTCACAACTTAAATCCCACAGCTTACAGTCAGGAGAGATTGGTTCTGAAGCTTATTGCTTGACTGTTAGTGAACATAGTGAACATCAGATATCTGTAGGAATGTACACAGTGAAATGGAAACGGTAAGAATTAATTTCATTAGTTTCTAGTTTTCGCTTTTATTATTGAAGCACCGTGTTCGTAGTACTTCATAATGTTTTTTTATTAATTATAAGTTTTAATGTGTATATTGATGGTATTAGGAATTCATCCTTAAAGTAGTCATTCATATTTATCTACCTACACAATAAAAAAGGTTTTTCTGTTTGAGTGGCATTTTCCTGAGCCTTCATTCTATTCTTTATTAATTTATTTTGTTTTCTTTCTTTCTTGAAATGTATTGGACTAATTAAGAAAGTTTAAAGTTAAGATATATTTTCAGATTCTTGTCTTTTTCTTTTATTAGTCTGTTATTGTGTACAGATATTGGTTACTAAATGAAATAAGGTGGAGGAAGGCAGTGAAGTAAAAATCATCAACGAATGATACATATCTTATCAAGACAATAACATTGAAACTATTAGCCAGAAGTTAATTGTTTTGCACGCTAGATGCATCTCAACTTGGCACAGACGGGAAATTGCAGGAGCGGAAAATATATACGAGGGTGGATCAATAAGTAACGCACAATTGATTTAGATGAAAGTATTATAAGTAACACACTAAGAATATATACAAAATAAAGGCACATCTCAACACTATTGTTCAACATAATCTCCAAGTCTTGCAACACATTTCTCCTATCGTGGCCCAAGTTTGCAAATACCCTGTGCATAGAAGTCCGTCTTTTGTGAGTAGAGCCATCTGCGGACAGCCGATTTCACTTCGGCATTGGGAGTGAAATGTTCGCCGACCAAGAATTTCTTCATTGGGCCGAAAAGATTATAATCGGGCGTTGCCAGATCCGGAATATAAGGCGATGCTGGAGCACCTTCCACTCAAATTTCTCGAGTTGCGCATGAACGGGAGCAGCCATATGGGGACGTGCATTGTCAAGAAAAACACGATGCAACTTGACCAGTGTTTTCGCATACGATACAGCATTTACAGTGGTCCCGCGTTCAAGAAATTCCACCAATACAACCCCGTTGCATGTCCCAAAACACAGTCACGAGCACTTTCTTCGCAGATTGAGTCACATTGTATTTCTTCTTTACTGGGGAATTGAGATGGTTCCATTTCATCGATGACCTCTTGCTTTCAGGCGTGTAGTGGTATGCTCATGACTCATCACCTTTAACGATATCTTTCAGTAAAGGTTCTCCCTCTGCAGCGTACCGTGCCAGGTGATCCAGCCATGTCAACATTCGCTGCGCCTTATGTAAGTCTGTGAGGTCTTGTCACTCACCTTACGAAAGTTCAGTCGGTCATGAACCACGTCATGCACTGTACTATACGAAATGTTGAACCTGTTCGTCAATGTGCGAAGTAGAATTCTCGGGTCGGAACTAATCGCCTCGTCACTGGACGTGACATTCTGTTCACTGGATGATGTTACAGGACGCCCGGCACGTGGCAAATCCATTAGAGTCACACGGCCCTCTGCAAAGAATCTGCATCACCTGCTGATGTTGCTCGGATCTATACAGTCTTCCGCATACACGCACTTCATCTCCCTGTGAATTTCACTCAGGTTTCGGCTTTGTGCCCACAAAAAAAGAACAACAGTTCTCTGCTCTTCATACGTAGACGACTGTAACACATGTGCCATATTTGGTCAGTAGTTCACTCTTCTGCCACTAGAGGTGCTCCTGTTTACAAAACTTCCAACTACGGAGGGAACTTCAAAGTACTTTCAGTACAAGTTTCACGTCCCAGGTCACTATCCAGTGAGAAGAAAATATAGTTGTACGTTACTTATTGATCCGCCCTCGTAGAACTATATCATAAAAGTATTTCTTCTGAAAGAAAGGGTTTTTAGAGTAGAAGAAAATAGTCAATTTATGTCAAGTAGGCTGATAATTAATCTATAGTAGTAGATCGTCTAGGGATCTGGATTTAACCATTGAGTTTGAAATTCATGGATTAAAACAATAGTTTCTGAATTTAAAACCAAGAGAGAGAAAAGTGCGTATTCACTTTATATAGTTGTCTGTTCGTTCCAGATATGTTCATTTTCGTCAAACCTCACTTACCCTCACCCTCACATTGTAACTTTTCCCTTACCTTCGAGCGGTGAGGGTGAGGGTATGTGAGAGTGAGGTCCGCTCTTATGAGGGTCGAATTCATTATGTTGAACACTTACAGCTAGGATTATAGATCTTTTAGGAAAGAGTACTATTGTACTTTAAACACAACACAAAAATAATATTTTTTGGAGTCACTTTATGTTTGGAACAATATTTGTAGCAATTTTGTGGTTACCAACATAGGTGTTCAACCATATGAGGGTGGGCCTTACACTCACGTTGTAATTTTGCCCTCACCCTCGTGTTGCAAACTTTGCTCTCACACACACCCTCACCTTGAAGGGGTGAGAGTGAGGGCCACCCCTGTGAGATTGAACGCCTATGGTTCGTTCTCATTCCTTAACTAAATTATATTGGATTCAAAAATCATAAATGAAGTACATGTTCTCGAGTTCAGTGAGATTTAGTTGTTACATGAGTTTATAGTAAAATAGTTCTTTTAGTTATATGAATTTTCTCTGTTCCTTGTCTTCAACAGAAAGGAGTCTAAAACTGATCTGAGCTTTGCTACCAGTAGTACTGTTACGTTGCCAACTGTTAGAGTTGAAACTGTACCTGTTTATATGGAGATGAAGCTTCCGGCACATGGTTGGGTTCGAACTCCTATGACAGTGTCATATAACGTTCACAATCACACTACTCGACTCATGGAGCTGGAGCTCACAATGGAAGCCAGTGATGCGTTTATGTTTGCAGGTCATAAGCAGGTAAAATTTGTAAAGTATATTTGATGTGGCTCTCAGAGGGCATATTAATAATCCTACATTATTGTTTTGATAGAACAATAAGCAGTCTTAAAAAGTAAACACTAGGAAAAAAATCCTCAATTTCAAATATATTTTGTCAGTTTGTGAATTAGCAAAAAATCAAGAAAGGAAGTTCTAATTCTCGCTAGTTATGAATTACTTGTATATCTACAACGTTGTAATTTATATCTAAAACATTGGTAATTACCGTGATATTACATATATTTTTCGCTGTCATGTCTATCTAAAATGTTCAGACTGTTTTTATTTCAGTTGAAAATTGAGCAAAGGGCTTTAAGTTTATAAAATGTGGTATTTATTTTAAACCCAATAGTTTCTACAGAATTGTAAAGAAAGCGCACAGTTTGGTTGAAGAAGCATTAAATTATGTTTGAAACCACAACTTTTATACATAATTTTGTTTCTAAATCGCTCTATAAAATAACAAGAGAGAAATTTAGGAGTATATTTGTGATTTTTACGGTCCTTTTATCTCACTGAGACTGAAAAATTGACGTCGTATGATTTCCATATAACTGAACTATTTAAATTTTAAATCGATGTGTATGTAATGAAAAGGTTCAACGTTCATTTTGTAAAGCCCGCATATCACGCCGTCATCATTTTCAGAAGTATGTAAAACCACTGGTTGCTCCAAAAGTTGCTGAGCCCCTGGTTTTAAAACATGTAACTAAGAAAGAATAACACAGAAACACTGGTCTTGTGTTAAATGTACGAGGAGCATGCCGAAAGTTTTTAGATACTTCTGTATCTTTCATAACCGGAAGTTCTGATCAAGTCCAATAGATAGCTCAATATTTATATAGGAATCCTTTAAAGATGGAACCTCTTTTTGTTTAGACTTTATTTCAACAGTTGTCGATCAGTGTGTATTGGAAGATGTTGCTTTCTGGACGTGACTTTTGCGCAGTAATTTTCTACCACTTCAAAAAGGGGTTTAAACAGGAGCAGCACAATGAAAGTTCGGCAAAACTTTGAGGGAATCTGCTCTTTTACGAGCCACAGTTTTTAGCTGGTATAGTGAGTTTGGAAGGGGAAGGAAAACCCTAGAACCCTTTGACTGACCACAAAATGCAGTTACGCTGGAGTATATGGAGACTGTGAGGAAAATAGTAAAAAAAAAAATAATCATCGAATCACTATCTGGAGATAGAGAGGGCCGTAAAAATAGGATCGACAGCAGTCCAGAGGATCATACACGAGCATCTGCATCTCACCAAGCGTTGTGCCCTATGGGTTCCACATTCCCTTACCGACCCTTAAAAAGCAATTCGGCTTGATATATATCAATTTATGATTGAGAAATTCGATAGAGGTGAAAATTAAACCTTCTACATCGTCACAGGTGGCAAAACCAGGATTTATCGCTATGATCCGGAAACTAAGCAACAGTCTGATGCTTTGAAGATGAAGGACCACCAACAAAATCAAGAGAAGCCGAAGTGTGAGTGTGTGTGGAAGGGGGGTTATGTTTCTAAAAATGGGCCACATTGCAACCATTCCTTTCGATAATCAACGCACCGTCACTTCAGGATTGTATACTTGTCTTCAAGTAATGAAAGTATCACCATCCAAGGTCAAAGAAAGAACTTCTGCTGCATTAGGATAACGGGGAGGAGGAAGCCATTAATTCGAAACTTAAATGTCGGTTCAACTCGAAGATGTGACTTTAACAAGTATCATAGCTAAGAGGTCTATTCGTTTTTGAAATCAATTGAACTAAAGATTGTTTAATCAGGTAAACTATAGGAAGTGAAATACTCTAATTGGTACGTACCTAATGTAATGTAATAAATCTCTCTCTCTCTTGTTAGATCATACCCCATTCAAGATTTGAAAACTCACCAATTTTATGACAAATCAGTATTAATTCTTATGCGGTAGTAACCTTGTTTCCATACATTTTAGAAACTATACAAACAACGTGACAGTTTAGCTATGGGTTTTCACTACTCATCCAGCCGCCTGGTAGGGAATTTTTTTAAAAAAGTAATTAAATTATTTTCGAACACTTTGTGTGTATCGGAGTACTCAGATTTGTTAATCTGTCAGTAGTTACGATACGCAAAAACTAAATCAAGGAAATCTGATATATCAGGGAATCAAGGAATTTGGAATTTGAAAACCTGTGAAAACCCTGTTATAGGATTGATGTATCTAATTACCTCAGTAATGTTCCTTTGGAGGTTGAACAATAGTGATATCACTTTTGGCAATATTTTGTCATACTTTTTCTTTTAATTATTAATCTTTTGTGTAACACCAATTTTCTGTGAATGTTAATTGACTTCATCAGGGTGTCAGGGAATCAAGGAATTTGGAATTTGAAAACCAGTGACAATCCTATTATAGAATTGAGTATCTAATAATTACCTCTGTAATGTACCTTTGTGATGTCACTTTTGGCAATATTTTGTCACACTTTTTCTTTTAATTATTCCCCTTTTATGTAACACCAATTTTCTGTAAATGTGAAGTGACTTCATCAGGGTGTCTACATGAAAGTCATGTAATTGAATTTGAGGTCATGAATTCAGTCAGGCAAACCTTGAAAGTTCTTAGCTTTTAAATAGTACATTTGCTATTTTCCCAAATGTGCAGAAAAATATTCTCATACATTTGAACCATATTTGATACTATGAACCTTTACTGTTACAAAAGGATGAGTTAAGAAATATAGTTAACCAGGGAACTCATATCTTATAAGTTCGGCTGTGGCAGTTCCGTTTTTCCAGCTTTTTTTTTTATTAATGCAAAGGTCATGAATTTGGCTTCTGTGAATTCTGTAGACTTCTATAGATACTGTTCATGTAAAACGTGTGGATTTCATGCTGATCAGAATGTGGAATTTCGGTTATTCATATCACTGTTCAAATGAAAAATATTCAATATATTAGAGCCAACTCTTCCCACTAACGATCTAAGCAAATGACAATGTTGTAACCGCGAAATGAGGCACAGTTTTTTCACTTCTTGCACCACATCAGGTCTATATGGATGGAATTTTAATTTAAGTACTACTCGTAGGTGGAAGATTTTAACAATCCACGTTTTAAAGTGAGCTTGCGAAGTGACTATTTTGGTGAAGCCATCGTTCTTGAACATGCTGATCTGAGATAATTACTTGTGCATCATTAATGCAATTTCATGAAATTGTCTAACAAGACTGAAAATATTGAAAATCTCTTGCAAGGAAGAATTCGGGAAATTAACACAAAATGCCTCCCGTACATCATATTATAATGATCTGCACTATTGTTCGACCATAAATGTTCTTATGTTCGACTGCGCCTTTTATTCCACCACTTATCTATACAACTTTTGCAAACTTTTACGTGGAAACTTTCTCCTATTGGATGGATAGCCGTGCAGGGTGTCTAGTGGCACTGAGAAATGTTGCCACCAGTTATGTAAACGTCTGTTGTGCATGACATTTTTAAACTCTGGCAACGTTTTTACAAGCGTGCTACAATAATGACTAATGCTTGATTGGTTAATGTCTCAGAGGTTGCTCAAAGACAGGAAGGATGTCTCTGTGTGTTGTTTCTTAGGTGCGTGTTTTGAAACACTGAGTTGCGCAACGTTTGGGACACATTGTATTTTCCTTACATATATTAGAGGAGTACAAGGAAATTATTAGGGTCATTTTCGAATGAAATGAGAATTGTAGTGGTTTTGTAATCTGTCATTGATACAGAAAATTATAGAGTTGTAGAAATTGGTAGATAAATAAGAGAATCAGATATATTTATATAACAACATTGGATCTTTTCTGTAACATATCAGTGGTTAGTAATCTTAAAATGTATTTATAAACTTTTGACCACTGTTGTGAGGTAACTATTGTTTTCAACGTTCCAGAGACTAATCTGACTGCGTATTCAGGGAAATCGATGTGATCAAAACGTGTGAGTGAAATTGTAAATTGCCAAGATCGTTATAGAAAAAATCGTGAGCGAGTAATTGAAGCCAAAAATTCGGAAGAACCAATGAAAATTGCCTTTATCATTACTAGGAAATTCAGAAGTGTAGTTCAGGAAACCAATTTCAGAAAAATCAATAACTATTGCCAGAGTCTGAGATCAAGTAATCGAATGAACTGCTTAGGGAGATTTTTTGTAAGTTTCTATTGCCCGGCTAGCACTTGCCCCACTTTTTTAAGCCAGGCTGAGCTTCCTGATGGCCAGTTCAATCTAGGCTGTTGCATGCGCTCGAGTATCCAATTTTTAATATTTTTGCCAGATCTCACTAATGATCTACTAAAAAGTTGAATTTATTTTTCTCTCTTTTGATTTACATGATGTTTTTTATACAGAGTAAGTGACTCACATAAGCTAATGCTTGTGTGTGACCCTGCATCTCAAGTCGTTTTTTGTTTATTATTATTACCTTGTTTCTTATACAAATTTGTTATTATCATGACCAAATATAGTGCAATATAAAACCAGCACATATTTACAAAATATACATACTATAACAATTAGTTTAATCTAAGATTGCTTCTACTTCTTCATTTGATATATTTTTGACCCATTTTGACATTAGTTTTTTAAACCTTTTTATATTTTTCTCTGTTTTATACATATTGGCATATTATTGTATATTTTTGACGCCATGCTACTAGAATGGCATTTTGCTATTTCTTTATTTGTTCTTGTGTATTCTAAATTTAGTTGTGTTTTTTTGTACCACCATCTTAGAATTAGGGGTATGTGTCGAAGCCGTGACGTGCAAAAATAAGCCTGTGCAGTGGTTTGGGGAAAAGGCTCCTGTGTACGTTCTGTAGCACATAGTAGGTTCTAGTTTGCACTGTTGTTAAGTAGACACGATGGACTTTCTGGAAATGTATATATGAGGATTTTGAAAAGCTTAAAATATTCCTTTGCAGTGACCAGTTTTACCAATTGAGTCGTTCATTCACTTGCAAAACCTGTTATACGATTTAGCTGTCTTTGCAAGTAAACTGTTTTTAATAGGTTTTCAACGTGTAGCCATTGCAATTTTCACAGTTTTGCTAGTGGACGTGACTCTTTCATTGCTTTTTAAGCGAATTTAGAGGGTTTTGGTCATGGCTATCTCCAGATCTTTGTAGAGGACGCGGAAACATTTAAAACTTGATTTTTCTAAAAATAATAATAATAATGAAAATGTCGTTTAATAGGTTTTGCAAGTGGACGACTCAGTTTTAAACACCCATAAAATGAAGAGGAAAGAAAGCAACAAATTGGCGTTTGTGTTACAAGAAATATGGATAGAAAGCCTGAGTAAAAAGTCCTTCTTGATAATATTTTGCTCCAAAGTTGGAACAATCCCTAAATTGTCAGTTTCAAGGTTAAATATCTGAAAAAGACAAACTGCCAAAATCTTGAAATTTTACTTAAATTACATCGAACGTCACGTGCCTTACATATATCTTATAAACAAAAATCAAACTTTCACGTCCCGATTTAAATATACAATTTATTAATCAATTCACTTATTGTAATTGATTAATAAATTTTGTATTTAAGCCGGGCCGTGAAAGGTTGATTGTTGTTTGAAGTTTTACCTTTGAATGATTCTACTGATATTTGATAAAACCAGTGTTCGAAGTGAGGGAGGCACGAGGGATACGCCGTACCCTTACCTTTTGCATTTTGGATTTGGCATACCCCCTACAATTTTACTAATTTGAGCTCATTGCCTTTACTTTCAATAGGCAATCGCCGCTACTAAGTGCAAGCGTACCCTTGCCTTTTCTAGTCACATTTTCAAGCGGGCCCTTTCATTTTTTTAATCCACTTCGAGAACTGGATTAAACTTATACAGTCCTATTCAGAAAGAAGTCGCTAGTCAGCAGATAATCATACGACTAGTTAGTATTGTGTTAACACCGTACTAACGTTTGCTATTCAGAAACGGAAACTACTAACTTCGTCACTTGTTTAACTCGCGATTAGTTAGTAACTTGCCTGGTGATCAAAATCACTTGGCAACGCTATTGAACTATGTGATATTTGAAAGCTTGTCAAAACGTTTTTGTTTTGTTTTTTTTGTTTTCATCTGTGCTTTTCCATATTCAGTCGAAGGTCGATGTAGTTCTAACGAAAACGTGATTCAAAGAATGTAATTTATTAACTCTTCATTTGTGTATTAGAAATATGAGGGAAAGAAGATTATCCTTGGTCTTTATTCATTCCCATCCAGAATTTCAAAATCACTATGCTGTATCGCGCTTTATGTTGGTCTTCGTAATGCAAGAAATTTAGGATGTACTTAAGCATACGCTTTTCTGGGCAAAGAGTAGTTCGATTTGGAGTGGTTTAGCTGGTATTTCAGTCTTTCTGCAAACATCTGTCCCGACTCTAATTTCCGAAATATCTTCACAGTTCGGGATTTCTGAAAATTTCTTCTTGTGGAAACTGCACAAATCGAACAGTGGATACCTAGACGCTGTATCTCAGTGGTAGAGCGTTGGCGTAGCCTCCGGGAGATCGTGGGTTCGATTCCAGCGGCCGACCATCCTGACTGAGGTTTTTTCCAATGTTTTTCCTCAGTCATACCTGGCAAATGTCAGTATGGCACCTTCAACATAGACCCTGGCCGACATCTTCCAATATCCTTTCCCCTCCTCTATCCCGGCCTGAGCCTAAAGGCCATGAATAAAAATTAAATGAAGTTCGGGCACTGGATATACAGATGTGTTATAATTGATTTGCAACTCTTTCATGCAAGTAATATTATTAAACGATAATCCTATCCCATACAGTTTTAAATCTTACAGATTGAGTACTTTGCTAGTAAACATCTTACGGAGCGCGCTTCCTTTACTATATCCAAAATTTGATATTTATTTGATGTAGAGCTAAATGTGGATATACGTTGCGTGGGTGATAAACTATTCCTGATTGCTCTCTTCCACACATGGAAAGCATTTTCCTTTCATGATGTGAATAGCGTGGGCTTATTCTAACCTGAGAATCATCATCATTTAAGGTACCACAGTGGGAAAACGCAAAGAAAGGTTAACGGTGAAACTAAATGTTAAAGATAATTACTTATATTACCTTATTCTGCTATATGGCATTAAATGTACTCTGTGTTATTTTCATAATTTCGGATGCGTTCGCCGACCGGGTGGTCGAGCGGTCTGCGGCGGTAGGCTATCGACTCAACGGTCCCGGGTTCGAGTCCCGGCAGGGGCATGGGTGTGGATTTTAACACTTAACAGCTAAAGGCAAATCGTGACGGGCCGAAGTCCAAAGTTACTAAACTGGCCCATATAAAAATAAAGTTTAAAGTTTTTCGGATGCGTTCAATGGAGAAAGTGGTGCAACATCAAGGAAGGGCATGAGTGGAAGGACACATTGTTCAAGGGCGTATGTATGTCCTTGTACGCGCATAATCCATTGATTTTGCACCACATTCAGGATACCACGCATCTGAAATATAGATAAGGTTCAGGTTAGATTAGCCAGCTGTTGAACCATTTGTGTCATATGTACGCTTTATACCACATTCCCTTATAATTGACGCAGCCTTTTCTATAAACACATATCGACAGCCATCAATCCAAAAAGTTTTACGGAAACCCGTGTCATTATTAATTTGTTAAATACTCGCTGGAGTTGATCAACAGATACAAACATGGCAGCATGAGGAAACACTAATGGCGTCACTTCATGTTATGAATTTTGCTTATCTTGTTACAAAATTTACGGAAATAATGTCAAGAAAGAGAAAAAAGGGGATAGTTTGGCCGGTTAATATTTTTTTCATTATACGCGATGAAGGTGAAACACTCCATGTGCCCGCCCATGACACGGAAGCAACTATATAGTAGAACGAACTTTTAGCTTTACTCCCATTTCACACTTTATGATTGGAAATTTATATGGTGACCTTACCAGTAATGGTCCAGTCTCCAGTTGTTGACCAATGAGGTAAACAATCTGTAATAATACAGTTTATTTTGGATACAGTAGTAAACAAATTACGTTTTGTACTTCCATAAGGTTTAATAATGTGGTCCCCAAATGCTGTGCTATCAGGAAATCCATTGTACCCCACAAAACCATGTAAAATGTATAAAGTAGCTTTGGAAGAGAGCAGAGCGCACAATAACATGACTGATTTACAACTAAGACAGGTTATCCGTGAATATCTACGGGAAGATACAGTGAAATAATTATTTTATTCCTTCGTTGTTCAAGGAACAATCTACACTAATTGAAATAAATGATTTACACCGGAATAACTGTAGTTCACAATTGTATACTACAATTGGCCAACTAGTGGTGCAACTACACCTTCAGCAACATATTTGTGTAGTGTCTTATCAAATGAAACAAATTGTGAGATGCACTGTCGTTTTGTTTCATAGAAAATTACTATTTTTCTATTATTATATTAACTGTCAGTTCTTGTTTACCCTTCAGATTTTCCTTATTTGGTCAAACATTGGTACGTTACCTTAGTTTGCGTTTTAATACTTCTACACACTTTAGAAATTTTACATATTTGGCTAACCTGAACTGAACTTCACCTGCAATTATCAATATTGGAAGTTAATTCAACAGCAGAAGTAGCTAATAATAAAGAGAATTACAGTGCTAAAAATTGAACATCTTACGGCTATGCTTTATATTCACATTAAAATACGCAACACTCGTTATTATTAGTTAGGTCTTATAGTTATTCATAATAAATTAATAGAAATTTATTCATGACAAACTATACCCACGCAGAATATCAGTATCCGCATATTCAAAAATAACACAGCGTAAAACTAGGGGGACACCTTGTTTAAGATCTAACTAGTAGGTGACTGTATTCATAAACGAACTTAGCGCGCTAGCAGCGTGCAAAATTAATCTAGTCAGTTCTGCGTTAGTCACTCGCCTAGTGCAGTACTAGTCGCCCGACTAAACGTTTCTGAATATGGCTGATAAATTTTATTTTGTGGGTCACAATGGCTGTCACAATGTGGTTCAAAATATTACAGGCTGTCAGAAATTGATAAAAGTTGGCAGTGTGTAGAAAGTCCTAAGAGGCTTGAATGAGCTTCAGGTTTAGTCCAAAAAAGTTATATATAAGACCGCTTAGGAGAGAATTAAAACCTTATGTCTAAAAGACAAACAGAATTTAAAGAGTATTCTGTTATTCTGGTTTCTCTTTACATCGGCATTCTGGGTCATGGCGGAATTTGAGATAGCGTCTCATGCGCACCTGTTACCTCCTTTTTTTTTTTTTTTTCGAAAACCATTGACTTAAGGGCAAAGTTGGTTTGACAAAAACGTGTTCAACACAAACTAATGAAGAAAATTCGTTACTAAGAAAAACTTTTTTGATAAGACTAACCGTATAACCACTGCTTTTGCTTGTGGAGCAAGCAATCACAGGCAGTTACAAATACTTTTAGGAAGATTTTAATAAATGTTACTTGAGACAAAATTTAATTTAAGCTCCCCAGAACGGCTTCAGGGCTTTAGGGAGACTGAACGAATAAGATGTTATGGAGGGGGAGAGGAGAGTGGATTGGGATTTTTTAAATTTTAATGATAAAATACAAACTAAGTTTTGATACCGGGATTACTAATGCCCATATGAAGAACTGACACAATAAAATGCGTCCTGTTCCCCGTCTCAATTGAATATTTCACGTTTTTATAAAGAGAAAGGCATGTGCGAGAATTGAATGTAATTACCGGGCGATGGAATTTGCAAGACTCATTTTTAAGAGTTTTTTTTTTTAACGACGAAGTGCTTTTTGGTTTTCTAGGGCTGAAAAAAAAGTACTTTATGTTTTTGTTTTGTGTGACTGAGAATTACTTTTATACCAAAATTGAATTGACCTGGGATAACAGTACGAATTTTGAAATGAAACATAGAAATTGGATAACAGCAAATAAACTTTATAAGAGATTTAACTAAAACAAAACGATATAAATAACAAAACAAAGAAGTATCAGAGGATGAAGTACCCTGGCGGATTTTTTGGAAAGTGATTAACTTCTAGTATATTTACATAGACAGTAAATTTTACATGACAGCCTGAGACATTGAATTATTTGCCCACATGATAGAAATTACACGTTTTTTTAGCCAATACACTTATTATAAAGGAGCTGATTTAATGTTATATTTGTAAGCATGTTTTACATTGAAATAGCTTTTTTTGCACTATTAGAAAATACAGAAAGTAACAGTGTAATATAGTTTTGACATGACTGCTATGATATTATTAGAGATATTTACAACTTGAAAAAAAAAGCAGTTTAATTGTTTTTTGGTTGCCTTGCAACTAGACTGAGGGGAAACAAAATACAATAATACTGTATTGTTTAGTGGGCTCAATATGATTTGATATGCTTTTACGTACAAGGTACAATTGGCATAAAAGAAAAGGTTTACAAAGAGCTAAATTATGTGACTAGAAGGCGTTTTATACATTTTACAGAGCATTTATTACACATGCGTGATTTTATTACACTGTTATAGATCCAAAACCCTTAATAGTACTTTTAAAAATTGAGAACCACCGGTTACTCACTCAATTGCATATGCATTACTTAGAAGTGATGGGAAGATAGAAAAACAAAATAGCCCACGAATTTATTTGGTTAGAAGATTGGAGCAAGATTTTAACGAAATAAGAAAAACAAAAAAAGAAATTATGGGGTGAGCTTTGAAAGTTGGGAATTAGAAATTTGAAACGATAGTGGGGTGCGGGCATGCTATTGGCTGACTTTTGATTAATTTTGTGATGCGAACAACAATTAAAATAGGTTAGCGAAACCGTTCGCCGTTTCAGTTGACAGACTGAGTTAAACACAATACACAACCCTTTTTAAAAACGCACTGCATTGAGAAATATATATATATATAGATAGATAGATAGATAGATAGGTAGGTAAAAATATTTTTAAATCTAAGCATACCTTATTTTATATAAATTTAACTTGTCGTTTTTAAACACTACATACACATTTGTGCAAATATTGGCCAATATTTGCTGCAAAAAAAAAAAAATACTATACACTCGACGACATGATTCAAATTTCAGGACAAAATTAAATTTGTTTATTGCGGGAATTAGCTGATCGACTTTGCTCTGCTTTGAGCTAATTTCGATTTATTTTTTAATTTATTTTGTATTAGAAAAATATTATACGCCTGCTATGAAACTTTTGAATATTTTAGAACGTATCAGTGAAAAATGCATTTAAGCTCTCTTTTATGTAGAGAAACGTTTAGAGAGCTGACAAATATTCTAGTGGGCCACGCCCCCCAAAACACCATGAAGTACTTCAGCTGAATGTTCCGTTAAGGAGAGACAATATGACACAAGAAAAATA
>JAGDQP010033747.1:2283-20508 GCA_022664845.1 Lepisma saccharinum | reverse complement strand
CTGATGATATAGTCCTGTTTGCTTCAAATGCGGAAGAACTACAAACCAGAATGGAAGAATTGAACAATGAGAGTTCGAGAATAGGCCTTAAAATGAATTTAAGTAAAACAAAAGTAATGTACAACCAACATGCTGCAAAGAAGGAAGTGAAGATTAACGGAGAGACAATAGGCATAATAGATGAGTATGTTTACCTAGGCCAGCTCAAAACATCGAATGCATAGTTGACCGATGAAATAAATAGAAGATGTAAACGGGGTGGAGTTCGTTTGGATGACTACACTTTATTTTCAAAAGCAAACTACCAATGTGTCTGAAGCGTAAAGTTTATAATCAATGTGTCTTACCTGTGATGATGTACGGCTGTGAAACTTGGACACTGTATGCGCAAACGACTCAAAGATTGAGAGTCACACAAAGAGCAATGGAGAGATGCATGCTAGGAATAACCAGGAGGGATAGGAAGACAAATAAATGGATTCGCTCACAAACAAAGGTAGAGGATGTAATCAAGACTGTGAAGAAGCTGAAGTGGAAATCCAGCAGTGGATAGAAAACGGCTGAATATGATTATATTTATATATATATTAAAAGTGTTGATCTATTTGTATTGGATGCAAAATGCAGTGCATGATGTCACTTCTTTACAAGATTGTGTAATTGGTAAGTTTATGACTTAAGGGTAGTGTAAAGCACTGCCATTAGATAGCAGCACTACCTCCATATGTTCTCTAATGTAATTTTTTATTCACTGTATGAAATTCCAATGCTACTCCCACAAACTCAAGTCTAGAGACTTCAAACTTTTAGGGAAGAATGTTCATAACCAATTCAAGAGTTAAATCAATGCCGATTTTCGTTTTTCTTCATTGTTGAAATCGCTTGATTGTTGTTCTGAATATCCAACTGTATAACACTGAAGCTCCAACAATGAACAGAAACGAAAATAAAGAAAAATCGACACTGTTGAAATAGTTACGAACTTTCTTGAATTTGTAGGCTTGAATTTGAAGAAGCAGCATTGACATTTCGTACAACGATGAAAATATAGCATTAGAGACATATACGGAGGTAGTGCTACCAGCTAATACGCAGTGCTGTCATAACTGAAATCTCCTTGTTGTTTTATAATAAATACACTAGTACACTGTTAAATGTGGAAACACGAAATGGATTAAAGTTACTCCGCTTTATGGAGAAACAAAAGTCGAAAATTAGAGTTTTGTTGTATTTACTCTTAAATGTGGATATAGTGTAAACTCTTTAGTGAAAAGATTGCTAACCTTAACTCCAATTTAAAGTTTAACATTTTATTTGTAATGGCTTAACGTTAACTGAAAATTGGTTGAAACTAGCCAAAGTGTTTCGTCGGTGAACGTTCAACTTATTTTACGCTAAAAATTCGGTCATTTTCTGATCGAAGTGTAAGCTAAACTGGCCGTTTAGAGGTTACGTACTTTTGTGGATGAAGTTTAAGCCTTTTTGGGATATTTTATAATCCAGTAACAGCAGTAAAGTTACTTGCTTGTAACTGAATGCCACACCATTTTGAGTGTTTATGTTGCTCTTACACTGTGAAGAGTAAACAGTTGACTGGTGGATGGAGAACGACATGATTGCATTGGCGGAAAGAGGAATTAAGTTGGGTATAAATCTTTACACAGTAGCAAACGTATCTCTCCTTTTTTTTTCTCCAGACATTCCTCGTAGAAAAATCTACATGTTGATCATTAACCTCCTGCGCAGTAAAATCCTAGCTATGAATATCACTCCGAAAACCATAAACACCAACTGCCTTTGTAGGTAAGTGGCGAGAGCATGTGATCAGTGTGCTACTGGATCATGGATCGATACCCGAACACCTGAACATTTTTTTATAATTTTAAATTTTAAAGGAACATTACATTTTCTTCTTTTCTATTTTCAAAAAATGTTCTACTTCAGTGAAATACGTTGGAAAAGACATATATGCGCATTTTGAAAGTTTACAGAGAGTAAAACGTTTAACCGAAAACTTGCTGAATGTAGGTTAATCCAAAAAGTGGAGGCAGCTGAGCTGCCTCCATTTTTTGGATGAACGTGGTGTCTCCAATTTTTACAGTGTACGACGTAATAATCTTAAAATTTAGAATAATTATAAAGCTTGCAACATATTGTATACTGTTCCTTAAAAAAAATGTCATCATGGTATTCTATTTGCTGTTGTTGTATAGCAAGATATATATGAATATATTTCGTACTGTTCATTTCACTTTTAAAATCGCTATATTCTCGTGGCCCATCCCGTATTTTAAATAGCAGTGAGATGTTTCAATGACATTCAACTAGGCGTATACAGGATATGTTGCACAGAGAAATTCAACTCTTGATAAACGCTGAGAAAACAAGGAAATATGTAATACTGGGTGTAGTTTTAATTTCCATCTCATTAAATGGCGCTTCTATTTTGTGGGTATCACTCGAAAATTAAAATGTTGATCTGATGGTTAGGTGGGAAATTAAAAAGAAAGATTTTTCTTTTTGATGGGCTATTTGTGAAGCTCTTTCATTCGTATTGAATACACACACTCTCTCGAATTTTCTCTTTGTATAAAAATATGCGTGCATGTTGCTGTGAACCGGTGTCTTGGGGATGGAATTTTGAGTTTTATATACGCTTGCAGAACACTCTCACAAATTGTAATATATCAGAACCTATCCCCGAGGTGAAATATTTTAAGATATAATACATTAAGAAGTGATTAATATTCCTAAATCATCTGACATGATGCGCTTAATCACATAACGGAGTATATTACGCATTTAATCACATATCATTAACTAAACATTATTATACATTATATTAATGTTTATCATGTACGTACACAAGAGATCAAACGTTCTTAAAGTTTATTTAATCTGCGATTACGTTACCTGCAAAACGGACTTAGCCAGTACGAAGCAGAATTTTACTACTCATACCAAAATATTTAGTTCCAATTTATTTTGGAATATTTTGTCTAAACCTTGTTAGCTACATTTCCGCTCAATATACAGGGTGTTTCAGAACTAGCTACATTACTACGAAACAATAATAAACTTCGGTAATATTCCTCTACATTTTGGAGATACAGTGTTTCCAACTTGTTGCTCAAAGTCGACGCCCACAATGGAAAGATTTGAATAATTTTCAAGAAATCAGAAACGATGCACTGAATGAAAATGTTGTTTGCGGGAATTTCCTTCCAACGAGATGGTGGATATCAGGAGTACAAAGACGATGCCACACAGTTATCAGTGTTGTCAACTTGGGATAACATTTAAAATATTAAAATGACACTACATTGTATTATTGGATATTTTGCATCCCCCTGGTAATGATAAACCACATACGAACAGCACACATCACACTATGGATAAAATACGAGATGACGTATCCTACGAAAATACGTAGCTTGTAGACCTATAAGATCGCGCAAACCTTTCTTTACTGCAAAAGGTAAGTCATTTGTGAACATGATAAAATGGTGACTCAATTCTTTCGTATGTTCTCATAGATGAGATAGGATGTGCAAAGCACTTAATGGTGTGTTACATTTTGTAATATGACGAAAAGTGTTTACTTCGTCAGGGTCGGTTCGCGCTTAGGTTAGTGGGGGATCATTATGTTGTACAGAAGGATACTGGAGTGATTGGCCAGTGTTGAAAGGTAGACGCCAGAGCAAACATTTAATCTCGATCGTCCACTTCGAATCTAATCCAATATGGACCAAAGTTTCAGTTCTAATTCGATTTGTGTGCTTGTTATTTCTATGTAGCCCGTTTTATTTATTTATATCTAAATTCTTGAGCTATGCACGTACCAGACTGAGCATTCTGTAGATAATATTTACGATTTTTGCATGAACATAAATAAAAACGGAACACAGAGCAATAACAAGCTTAATTGTTGTTATTGTGTTATTACACAAAATGGTCGCTGTGGGTGTACATGTCTTGTGTAATTGCACATGCTGCATTAAAATGGTAGTAACTCGAAAATTAAACATTTTTGAAAATAAATTAAATTTGCAAGTCTATGTTTAAAATATTTTAAATATTTCATTTGAGAATTATCATTATCCTAAAACGAATAGTTTTCCTATTATTATATATTATCGTGCCTGCTCCTAAGCAATCTTCCCGAATCCTTTTCCCCTTCCCTATCCCCACCTGAGCCTCCTAAAATTCATAAGTAAATTCAAAAATTTCTAACGCAAAAGAGTCTGCGACCAAAGCCATTTCAGAACTCATATTTTTGCCTCCTGCTATGTGGAACGGTAGTTGTTCGAATCTTCACCTGGACACACAGAAGGGAAGGTTGTGACGAATACCTGGAATTGAATATTAGCTGCCACAATGAGGCTTCTTTACTAATGGTTTAAGAATTGTTAGAAGGAACAGGCAATACCAAGCAAATAGTAATATGATTATCACTTATTTTTTTCGACAACCAGATACCTCTCTCTTCTTATGAAGTATTATTCTCCCTTCCACGAATAAAACTATGGCTCTTTTGAAAAAAGATTGACAAAAATACACTATTTTATTCAATAAAAATTGAAAAGTAATACGGTTGGAAGTAACCATTCAACTTTATCACCGGCCACCACTTCTGATCATAATAGCACTATGTAAAAAAGAAAAGATAATTAATTAAAATTGTCATCAAGCCCGTGGGTGAGTATGACGTATATTAAACCTTCACTCCTTTTCTCAGCACTTTCAACAGCATGTAACTTTGTTTCAAAACTAGTCAACAGAGTTGGCAGAAACTTTCCTATTATGTAATTGTGGTGCAATTGAGCATTAATTTGAGAAAACCATTTTTAAGTTTCAGATTGCTCTGCATTTTCTCACCCCGTATTATTGATGAAACGTTTCCGTGGTCGGGCAGTCGTGGCTTTTATAAAGCTTTTCTAACTCCTGAATTCCACTGGCAATTAACTTAACCAGCAAACCGACAACTTTGAGTGGTCAAAATTGCCTCAGAGTGAAGTTGGAAGACGGAAGTTCCATTACTAAACCTTAGTAATTAGGAGCAGTTGATAGAATTTGATATTGACTATCTGCACATATATTTGTTCTCTTTTTCTCAAACGATCCATCTATCTATCTGCTTGTATATGATTCTGATGAATGCATGCATGCATTGTAGATATATTTTCTTCAATTACGTCTAAGTTTGAGAAAGAAACAACTACAAACAAACTAAGTATTTAATTTAAAAGTAGGAGTAAATATTGACCGCGTCGGGGATCGTTATGACCTACGACCACAGTTCGAAAGTAAAAGATGATGTTCCCATTAGGAATTAGAAGAGGCGCTCTTATTTTGGAACTGATGAGCTGTTAACTCGCATTAATTTAAATTTGAATTTTATTTTTTCCTTCAGGCATCCAAGCCTCAGGGGGGGGGATAGGGGAAGGAAAACGATGCGGAAAGGTGTCGTGCATAATTTAAATGTATCATCTCGGCATTTGCCTCGTGTAATTGGGGGAAAACTCTGGAAAAACTCAGTTAGGATGGTCGGCCAATGGGATTGAACCCACGACCTTCCGAATGCAAGGTCAACGTTCTACCACTTAGCCACGGTCGCTAGAACTTGCATAGGAATATACTGGGGATCGTATATTCAAAGCAATACCGAAAAGTATGGTTGAGTGGCGGATAAGTCATTCATATACGAGATATAGATGGACTCGAATCTAGCTGCCTTTGTATTATTGACCGAAAATCTTCGTCCATAACCATTAAACCATCGGGGCTGAGTAAATTCTTTAACTGTTTTAAGTTTCATTATTTATTATAATTATTAGGCCTATAACCATAAATTAACCGACTTTCATGCAATAATCTAAGGAGAGTAACTCAGTCGTAACATAATGTCCCTAGTGAATGAGCCGTCTGACCTGTCGTATTTTAATCATGGTGCCCCAAATTCGATGCCGCACGGAAACAAGTGTTAGGTGGGACAAATGAGGTATTTCGTGATAATATCGAACGCGAGACTCAAATGATAAACGGTGTTGTGTATTGTATGGCTGATCAACTTATATATCTCATTAATCAAACTTCCTGAGGGATTTAAAAAGCAATTTGCTAAAATCAGGATGGATACTGGTAAATGTTTAGTATATATAGTGAAGAGCAAGATAATGTAGGGTTAATTATTAAGAAGTCTTTGTAAATAAAGTGATACTGCAATGTCGAAAAGAAGAGTAGGTGAAAAACGGAATATATAAAATATATGTAACCCAACAACAAATGACGAACTTCCTTTCAAAAGGACACATGTCCAATGTGGGAAATTTCTCAGTAGGCTTAAAGAAATGTATTTCCCTGGGAGAAATAGCACTATAATGGTGTGAATTTTTTAATATTGTAACTAGAATCACAGCCTAATTACAACACTAGATCATTCACAAAATTACAGTGCTCTCTCTCTCAGAGAAATATATTTCTTTCAACCTACTGAGAAATTTCCCTCATTGGACATATAGCCTTTTGAAAGAAAGCTCCCCCAAACAGGAGACATGCGTAGTCATGCAGAAAATATTATAGATCACTCGTTATAATAGTTAAACGTGGATCAGAAGATGGATCCCATAAGTTGGTGTAATGGAAATTTCAAACCTTTTACTGTAATACATGAAGTCGTAGAACTTCTATGGATGAAAGTACATCTCATCGATACATACTCTGTACATGAAATGAAAACCCCAGAAATTAAGACTTCAGCCGTGTATAATAAATAGTCTTATCTGAGAATATTATTTTCAGTCAGAGATCGGTAATTATGAATATTTTATTAATTTATTGACTTATTTATATGTGTTATGGGAGTCAGAGCCAACTCTAAGTCAATTAGCGCTCTGTTCCAAATTTTCGATGCGCCCTCATAAATAGTAATTAAATTTTCCGAAATCATACAGAAACAATAACATATGCTAATGCTATAGTCTCGAAACAACTCAACTCAGCTTTTATGTCACCCCCATGACGGCGTACTATTTAATTTAACCGAGAGAGCGAGTATTTTTTTAATAATTTATTATCACCTAGTGAGAATAAATTCATATTTAGCGTTTGTTTTATCATAAAAATAGCATATTTAGTGAAATATACCAACATAATGATTCTACTGCTATTTTGAAATATTTAATAATAAAAATCTGCTTCTAAAATTCGTAATAACTTAAGAAATAAAGAACTAACAAAGTTAAATCAAATAAAGTAAAATAAAAATAAGATCGTAGTTCTCGAAATTTTTGCACTATACTATTTTACCCGCTTCGATACACTCGCACCCGAAATGGTGGCACCTCCAAAATTTTGGCGCTCTGTTCGGGGAAACAGTTCAAACACCACTCGAGCCGGTCCTGATGGAAATACGTTAACAAAATATTAACTGATTGCATGTTTGAACACCCAAATACCTACTAGGTAGGTCGATATTTAAATGCTGCCTTGGTATCACAATTGATACTTCCCCACAATTGTTTTTTCTCTTGCCAATAACAAGAGGTTGGAAGTCCACTTAAACAACTTAACCAGTGTATGTACCTTAATCTATTCTACAGCCGATAGCAGACAATTATAAAATACTATCACCAACTTGGGTTACTTGAGACATTTTAAATTTTTATCTTGACACAGTTACAAACCTATTTTATAGTTTTCGAAACTGATGCAAGGGGAACTTCAGTTTACCTGTGTACCTTACCAGCACAGGATATAGGGCCAATATCTGCCCAATACTGGGCCAACCTTGATCGATATTGGCCGTTACTGACCCAGTATTAGGTCGATATTGGCCCGATATTCCGTGCTGTTAGGGTAGTTGCGTAACCCACTATAATGGTGATACAGATATTTTTATATATTCTGCAATTTTCGTTGATTAACCGTTATTGGTTGAACAAGTACGTATTTCAACAAAGACTTGATGTTGTTGATAAGATGTTAGTTCGACGTGGATTCAACTGTTACGCCTATTTTCAACTATGGTATAGATTTCGTTTCATGCAATTCTATCTAATTTAATGAAACAAAATTTGTAATTAAAAGCTAATTGAATGCCATTAAATATTATCTTGTGCCCTCTTTCGCATGTTGAAAACACATTGAATTTCAATCTATATTCTAACGAAAATTTGGTTTTATTAATAGCACGTTAATGCGACATGTTTTTAACTATTATCTTGAACTATGTCTTAGATTACACTTCATCTGTGTCTTTCCAAGTTAATTGCATAAAAATTGTGCTTGAAAGGGAATAGAATAAAATTAACTACGTTTCTCATGTTTTCATTTGCATGTTGAAAACAGATTGAATGTTAAACTATGTTTCAACGAACATTTTTTCGTTAATAGGGCGTTAATGTGAAGTGATTCCAACTTTCCTTTTCAACTATGACAGATTTTCCTTTATATACGTTTTTCTGAGCCGACATATTACACGTATCGTGAAATACCAATTTAATAGTGCAGCGATGGTAAAAGTGTTAAAGAAGGAAAAATTCACATAACAAAGAAGGCAGGAAAGTATTCTTTATTCTTATTCTTACATGATGGTGAAACGGCTCGTCTGGATTTGTGGCAATTGCATTCAAGACTGTTTGTTTTACTACAGATACCGTAAAAGAGTAGTGACTCTCAAGGCGACTTCGTGGTGAGTGGTCAGCTTGCCGAGCTACCAACGACGAGTGCGGGAAGTTCCAGCTACAAATCCCACAGCAGACGGTTGGATAATTTACTGTTGAGAAATTAATATATCATGATGAAAACAACAGACAAAATGCAGCTCAATGTACGTATATACCAATAGACAGCAACCATGCTCTGTGTTTGGCCAACTGAACCCATTTCTTCATCGCCCGCTTCTTCATTTCAACCTGTCTCTTCTCAACAATTATTCACGGTCGAATAAAGCGTTGAGCAGTCAGACATCTTGTAAACTTAATTTACAACGTTAAAATTAAGTTTTGGTACAAACGTTTAATCCACGTATTTTCAACATTTGTTTGCTACTGGGATCAGTATTTATGTTGACATGTCCGCTTTTTTATATTGAAAGTAGTTATCCGCATACATTTTTCGGAATCTTTAAATTTGTCCTCTTTTTCGTATCCAATCACAATTAGGCTACGTTCCAACGGATTAAAGAAAAAAACCTCTAAACAGATATATCGACGGAACAAAGTGATATACCAAAGGTGAGGATTGACACATACAAACACGCATGCCATGATCAAACCCAGTGGACCAAGAAACAAGATGACTTACCATCGATCCTGTGAAAGGAATTGCTCTAGTGAAATTCAATTTCAGAAATTTTACATGTAAACATACTTACATATACATACTTATTTCTCAGTGGACATAAAATCAGGTTCATTGAGAAACATGCAGGAGGTAAAAAGTGACACAAATTCACTTGGTTCTTGAATGCGTTGGTGAGAGAAAAAGTGTCAGTATTTTTAAGTTTTGGAATATCGTAACCCTAACCAATGGTTTGGGGTCACTTGAGACAGTAGACAGTATTGAAAAGTACATTTTCGAACAATGTCACAAGTTAAGCCAATTGGAGAAACTTAATATATACACCTAGATATGAAAATTAGATTTAAAAAAAAATGATACACAGAAAGAAAGAAAGACCATAATCCCTTCACTCACATCATAAATATTTTGAGAGCACACGAAAATCGATTAAAGAATAGCATTTTTCTATTCTCATTTTAATCTTAACTACAAAGTAATTGGGTGAAAATTACTTACCGTCTTTGTGCACACTTGGGAAAAACCTACTACATTCACACCAAGCCTTGACGATCAACATTGTAACCACAATACAATTTTAAAATACATCCACACTTTTGTCTCAAGTAATCCCATTCCACGGTATCGGTTGTTATGTTTATTTCAAACCGAACATGCGTTCTTCTTGAAAACATTCACCTGACCAGGTGAATATGCTACGATTTAGGACTAATATTTAAGCCTAATTTTATTTTGTTTGTACTCAATTGTCCTCACTCATCTTATTTTCCCCTGAGAACAAAGTTCCCTTTTAGAGTGTTAAATATACCACCAACACTAACTTTTTCAGAAAGTGCCCAGAGCAGTAAAGCACCAACTTGAGAGGAAAAACCACACATTTAAATTTCAACACCTTTTCCCTTTCTGTATCCACATGGCAATCTAACTTTTCTGCTTCTCCGCGTAGGTGATTTCCTCATTATATTTTATTTTGTTATTGTATGTGTGCGTGCGTGTGAGTTGTCATTTACAAGTTAGGGTTGTTTGTTCCACAGAGTTCTCACATCGTTTCTATTTACTCTGAAAAACATCTGAACATCTCTAAACTACCAGATTAGATTTCTGTTAAAGAGCATCCACAAATCTTTTCCCTCGATTAACTGAAAATAATGCTTATTACTCGTATATTGTCACAAGAGATGAAAAAGGTGTCTTAGTTTTAGGATGTTGTTTATCACAGCTCGTGTGAATCAATTGGATTTACAGATTGGTTTAATTTTAGTTTTAATTTCATTTATGACCTTTAGGCAACTATGGATCAAGGCAGGATAGGATGGGGAGAGGATGTACGAAAGAACTGGGCCAGTGCCTAGTTTCTACAATACTATCCTTGCATTAGCGTGGTGTGACTGAAGAACTATGGAAAGACCTCTGGATAGCCGTTCGCACACAAAATCTAACAAATATTAGGTCAACACAAACTGGTTTAAAGCTTTTGTCAAGAATAATATTTGGCTGTACCAAAAGTAAGTATGAAAATAAATACTTTGAATAGTTCAGTGATTGTATAATGATTGGTGCTTTTACTGGAGGTAGGTTTATAACGCAACAGTTTTGAGTAAGTTTAAGATGTAGTTCTTTACCGATCTTTTTCTTACAGTGGAGATGACGTTCTAAAAACTAACAACAATGTTTCATGTCTTCTCAGCTGAAACCGAGGCCAGAGCCCTTTGACGAGACAAGCGATATCACTTATGCCGTGGTGATTGGATATGCCAATGTGTAAATCTAATGTGGAAAACTATTAATATGGAAGAACTTGGAACTGTACTGATAACTTATAACGTTATTCAAACTTATCGCTTGCTTTTGTGCACCTGTAGTTGTTTGGTTTTATTACCTCAGTTGTCATGGGAACTTAACATTATCCCACTAACTTGTATATGCACGGAGTGGCCGGGTGAATGTTTTTACACCGTGCATGTGACCATCTGGTTTCTTTGAAAAATCCAGAAACACTTCACTTTTGATTTAGGAGGGAATGAAGTGATAAACTAAAGTGATAAACTAAAGTGCTGCTCCCTTGCCTGCTGTATCATCCAAAAGATTCCATTTTCTTAAATGACAACATTACTTAACCAACATGCCATTTGAAATTTCACGTCATTGGATGTCAACATTGTCTCGTTTTTCATGAATTGAAATTCTGTATAGTCTTCAGGCATCTAAGGTTTAGGCCCGGATAGGGGAGATGAAAGAATACGGGAAGATTACGGCCAGGTCCTACGTTGAATGTGCCATCCTTGCATTTGCCTGTTATGACTAAGGAAAAACTCAGTCAGGATGGTCGGCTGCTGCGATAGAACCCACGACTTCCCGAATGATAAGAAAACTCTCTACCACTGAGTCACGGCCGCTAGGTTCGTTTTCTATGAATATGTAAGTTTGCTGTAAGCTTGCTGTAGCTCAAAGTATAACTCATGTGTCATCACGAGCTAAGCTTAAAAGCACTTAATATTCCTGTTTAAGCTTGCCATAAACTTGCAGCGACAACGATAAGATTGTTATGCAGCCTATGTTTCTCACAAGTTTTCTTGTTGCAATTTTTTATATTTCCACAACAAATTTGTTGGAAGTCAATAGATTTCGTACTTAGGTTGCGCAAACTTGTAAATATCCGTGACACATTTGCTAGAAGCTTTCTATAAGCTCTGAAATCCATCTGTCTTCTTTTTTCCATGCAAAAATCTCGCACGAGTGCCTGAGCAACTGCAACCTTGTATCGTACTAGAAAATGTTATTATATTACTATATTATAATTATATAATAGAATTATACCTGGTAATAGAATTAGCTCGTTGAAACGGAAAAGGGGACGTTAACCTATGAGACCATTTTCATATATAGCGGATATAAATATACGGGAAAATGGGCAGCGGTGGCTCAGTGGTAGAGCACGCACCTCTGGTGCTTAGGATCCTCGAACACAAATCATGCCATGTGGTATACAAACACCGTGTGCATGGGTTTTCTCGGGTTCTCCGACTTTATTCATTCCACAAAGTCTCCCATCATCATCCATATGACCTAAGCCAAAGTTGCCTAAAGGACTTAAAACATAAATTCAAATTCAAAGCTAAATCTGACATTATTACGGGTCATAACAAGGGAAAAGAGGGATGCAACTTGTTCTCCTTTTCTAAGAGAAAAAAACATGGGCGGAGAAGACTAAACTTTCCTGGAAGCATCTACCATAAACACTAATAGTTCAGTATTGCTACTCATATCTGCTCCATTGATTTCTTCTTGTTTCAAATACAAATGCTATGCTTATTCCTATTTCTTTCTTTCCAAGCGTGTTGTTTTTACCTGTATTGAAGGAAATGGACGAAGCTTTATTCCAACAAAGAAGATTACGCGACGTCTTTAGCTCCGATAAAAGAACCTTCCTTCCTTCTCTCAACCCACGCAAAAGTGAAACTGCTTTTCTTTCTTATTTTCTCATAGCGTTCGGAAGAAGCAGGATGGGAAAATTGAATCTATCTCTTATGTAACACGAGATAAAACCAAAAAAGAAAATATAAAATATAATTTTATTTGAGGAGCAACTGTGACATTAACTTTTCTGACTTGAATCCGAGGATGAGTAGGGTTATTTAAGTAATAATTTAATTAACGTTTATTTTTAAACCAAACTGAATTATTCTAACCTTTCTCTTTCAAATAGATAATCTACAGAATTCAGTAGAGAAATGGAACACCTGTGCGCCGTACGCTTTAATATAACTAAGTGACGTCATGGGTAGATTAAAGAAGAAATCTTCTCGCATATTATTCGCGAATTAATAAAATTTTGCACTCTCCATTTCTGTTTCCCCTTTTCTTATTTGCAACTCAAAATTACTTATTGTTCTGTTCATTGCACAACGAGAAGGCTGATGACTGAAAGTTATGCAACCAAAACTACCTAACTACCGTGTGGGTTGCATAAGGAATACACTATGCTATTTATAGTGAAATAGTATTGCCGGAAAGTGAAAAACGTACTGGGTCAAATCTAGAAACGACGGGTACCTGGGTAGAATGACCTAGTTCCCGGATATTATCCGGTTCCACCTGGTACCCGAGTATTAGTTGGTTCCAATTATTACCCGGGTATTACCCGGTTCCACCTGGTACACGGGTATAGCCTGCTTCAAACATGCATCTTGAAATTACACGGTTTTATCTCGTACCCGAGTGTTATCCGGTTCCATCCGGTACCTGTGTATCGTCTAATGTCAGTTACTATCTGCTTCGTATCAAGTTCATAATACTATAAAGTATATCCATATCACTAAGAAACAGAACATGAATGTGAGTTACAGAAGATAATTTGTTTATTATTGAACGTCCCTTTGAAACAAATTGTTTGCTCCAGCTTGCACAGATCTTCCTGTGGAGAGCATATACAGTAGTTAGTTATTTTACTTTCTCGAAACACATGTGGAGTCACAGGTGTAACTTAAAAGGAAAAGGGAGGAGTTGATTTCCCATTTTTCTTGTGACAATGAACAATTTTCTGTCAACTCATGTAAGACACCCAGCTACCCTGGGTAAAGGTGGTAATGTTACGAATTTGGATTGGTAGTGGGTAGGCAAGTCACTGGGTCTGACTGAGGTTTCCCAGGGGTTTCCTCAGCTTCACCACGCAAATGCCGAGATTATACCTTAAATAAGACCCTAACTAATACTGTTCTCATCCTCTACCTTACCCTATCTTGTTCTGAACCAATGATGCCAAAAGGCTATAAATAAATTCAAAACAACAACTCAAGTTATCGAGTAGTTGTAACACAGCTGGTTTGGCTTAACAATCAGAAAGGTTCTCGGAACAATCCCAGCTGCTGCCCATCCTCATTGAGGTTTTTACAGGGTTCTTCCTCAGCTCCACTAGGCAAATGCCGTGATAGTACCTCCTAACTACAGGCCCTGGCCGATTATCTTCTAACATCCTCTCCCCACCCTGAGCCTGAGATGCCTGAAGACCATAAATAACTAAAAAGGGAAACCCCGTGCTAGGCATAGGTAACGTACTATGTACCGAAGACTGCAACGAGACTAGTCTTTATGCAGAATAATATTTTCTTCAAAATGTATCCTTCTTCATTAGAAGATACATGGTTTCAAATTTCCGAGTATAGTCTTTTTAAGCTCCAGCAGCCTGCAATAGCTTGCAAACCTTAAAAAAATATTTGCTGTGCTCATGTAAGGCAGCAATGTTTCTCTTTCCAAGAACTGGCAACTATTACCCAAAGCCAATGTCTATATAATAACAAAAACAAAGAGGCATAAATCAATCTTATTAGTAAACGTACTAGTGTTACTTTTAGCTATTCTGTTTGTTTTTTTCGACAGTTTCTATGCTCCTTCTGTTTTGACCACACTGCTAAGAACGATGCGCTAATTTCTGATAATTGAATTGTTTGCGATAGCCATTTTCCCCTACAGATACCCCTAGTCCCTAAGTTTAAGAGAAGTCCTGTCTATTATTAAAGGCAAAAAGAAGTAAACTGCTGGTGTCAAGGCGATAATTTTGTTTTCGCGGCGGTTTATTTGCTAGGGTATTTGTAAAGATTTTGAGGAAGTGATAAGTATTGAAAACAATGCTTTAACCCACCACAAAGGAAATAAGACCTCTTGTATATCTTGTCATTGACCCAAGGTTTCTACTCTGACCGCATTACAAAAATTATAGCCTTCTATTCTGGTGAGCGAATTATCTACACTGCAAAAACTGTACCTTTGAATAGTGAGTACAAAATGCCGATTTTGTACCCACAATTTTTGAGAGGCAGTGGCAAACTAGGGTTAGGTTTAGAGGGGCGGTTCTTTGGCTCCCAGTTCTTGGGATAGAAGATATTTAATAAAAACGATCGTAAAATATGAATCCCTGTGCCCGTTATTGATTCTAAAAAAAATGTGTGTACATTATACCGTCTATTTTTGAGAATCGATGACGGGCACAGGGATTTCTTCGTGGCTTATCACGTTGTTAATTCTATTGGAACCTTATAAAAAGTAAATAAGTACTTGATATATGCGAAATATAAACAAAATATTTGCTTTGACATATTACTAATAATTCTTTTTGTGATATTCGTTCAGGTATTTATTTGATCAAACCAATGGTTATTTCGTTATCCTTCATGCTCACATCGTCAAGGAATCTTTTTTTATGGCAATGTAAAATTGAATAATAAGTTGATTAAAAATTTTAATTAACATGGAAATAATTAACAGGCGATGTTACTAGGAAAGGTAACAAAAGGATTGTTCCCTTTTGTTGCAATCAATAGAGATAACTTTGAGTCTGTATTAAACAAAAGAGTCAAAAGTCATAACACGCAAAAAACTGCCAATTGAGTTCCCAGGAAGCTAGCAGAAGAAGATATAGTTCTCATCGCCAAATAAGTTACACTTTGTTTTTTGTGCCCACTTTATTGCTATACTTTCTAAACTATATTATAAGTATACGTACATAGAATACAAGTTTTATGTACGTAAATGTTCAAGTGTATAAATGTTCCCTCTATATACTAAATGATAGGAAAAGAACAAGAAATTTGAAATTCACGGTCAAACTCGTCCGACGGAGCTGTGTCTCTAACAAAGACATTCGTTCTTTGAAATACTATTCTCCTTTTTGCGTAAAAGGGCAGATGTAATTCGGCAACTAGAGCAGAAACACGTACGTGACTGTTTCTTCTAAACTCGAACGTGCGTACAAAGAAATGTTATATCAAAAGCGTTAAATGAAAATAACATAGTTTCACTATTTGATGTTCTGAACAACAACGCTTAGTTTCTCTCCAACAGTACTTAGAAACGAAACCATTTACTATATTTCTTTCAAAGCGACAACTTATAAAACAAAGCCTTCACGATAAAACAAAAATGTCTTGTTAGATTGAATGCGAGAAGTGAGTTACGGGATACCTACAGCAAATAATACTGAAAAATGTTTTTCTTAAATTGCAAACAAGCTAAGGAATGGGTTTATTATAGACAAAACCAAAGCGCCGCGGTATAAATTCAAATTATCTTAGAAACAGTCAAAGTCGAGATTACTAACCGAATGTCCGGGCCTGCCTGCCAGTCGTCACATTCATAGTTGTCCTTGCCATTTCTGACCATGACGAATCCAATTGTGTATAGATCATTTCTATCTGACTTGTAATTACTGAGATCAAGGAGGGGCACAAATGGAGAATACTACGTAACTGAAAAGGTCCTGCTAGTTTAAAGGTCAAAGTTATAGGTTGTTCCACGGTTTCAGGCCATTACAAATCCAATGGTGTATGGCTCATTCCTGTCGGACTTGTAGTTACAGAGACCTAGGAGGGGCACAAATAGAGAATACCGGTACTAAGCTATTCCAAAGGACCTGCCAAATTTAGAGTTAAACTGATAATTTTCCCCACTGTTTCCGACCATGACAAATCCTACGGTGTATCATTCATCTCTGTGTGACATAGTTACTGAGATCTAGGGGGAGGGGGTAAAACGTACCATATAAAAATACATAGGAAAATGGAGACAACTAAATAAATGAACATGACCTGTCAGTTCTAGAGTCAAAATCATAATTTTCCCCACCGTTTGAGATTATGACAAATCCAACGTGTAGCTATAGCTGAACTCTGACGGACTTGTAGTTGCTGAGATCTAGGGGGAACGGACAGACAGACAGGGCAAACCCTATATCTTCCCTTATTCACTGACGTTCGTATGGGTGCATTAATAAAAGGTATTCCTTACATTATTGGATCTTTTAGGCTTATTTTCCAATTTGTGTTACTTTTTTTTTATCAAACCCATGTTTAAAGTAACACTTTTATCCTTCTGTCGCAAAGTAACATTTGTGAAGAACATACTATTTATGTACTCACTTCATGTTGTGTGGATTTTCTTCTTCATTTAGCTCCGGAAACATTCCCCTTGAGAGTTCAATATTAATGGATGAGCGTTCTTGAATGAATCTGACTGTTAATGGTTTTTAATACTTGAGAATTACCACTGGAACCATTCGCCGTGTTCGTCACTAATGGTACCAATGTTACTGGGGAAAATTCTAGTTGCGAGAGCAAAACTTAATCTTGAGGCACATTCGATATTAATGCAGTCTTTAGTTCTGCAGAGATTCTTTTAAACACAGTTCTTAGTTAACCACTCTATGGCCAGCAAGGAAACATGTTTACGTTATCAAACGGAGACTCCTCCGCTTCACCGAAGTCAGTTGCGAATGCAAGATCATTAATAAGTTCCTAGATTTGTGGACGAATATTTATGTTTTCGTTGATTTTAGCATCACCTTATTTCATGATACTAGAATCCTTAGAAACCGGCAACCTCGGCCATGGCGATTATGACCACATTTTGCATAAGACCCAGCTTGATGTGTAGAGGTCGAATGCAGATTTCCTGGTAAGGGATAAACGCCCAATTTATTTCCAATCACGATGTCACTAACATATCCAACAACACAGCGTTTTATGAACAAACCTCTCTGAGGTAATGCTGTGCTATACTAAGGGCGAGGGGTAGTTACGTAGAATGAGGTAAAAATAACTGGAGACTGATACAGAAACTCTGACTTTTGATTCTAAGTCAACACGAAAGAGTCAGCACGAAAAAATCAGTACGTAAGGAAGAAGGCAGCGAAAATGGATTAACTATATATTGGCACATGTCTTTGATAACTAACTAACTAACTCTATGGCTTATGGAACTCGCAAGTTTATCGCCGCAGTAACAAACGTTCGCCATTGGATTCTATCCTGGGCAGTATCAAGCCAGTTTTCATCACGAACACCTACTTCTCGAAGATCTCTTCTAATATTGTCCTCCCAACGACGTCTCGGTCTTCCCAATGGCCTCTTTCCATCGGGCCTTCCAACCAGG
>JAGDQP010033746.1:1044-20508 GCA_022664845.1 Lepisma saccharinum | reverse complement strand
CATTGTTAGTATTTTGAAAAAACGTTAACATTTACATAATTAAAAGAAACTGGATACATCTAGTGTATATGTTGGCAAAAGATATAATTTTACTATCACTTTAAAAATATATTGTGAAAGTACTTGAATTGAATTTGAATTGAATTTCAATAAATGAATTCGTAAAATCTTCCAGCCTTCTATTATTTTAGTTCTAAATACTCTATTGTAATTTTTTTGGAAGGTGTTAAATATTCCAAGAAAGCAAAAATTAATTTATCCTAATTTTTCTTCATTCCAGAAACGTGTTTTAAAAGTCAACAATATTTAGAAAATTTATTTGGAAAATATTTATACAAATGAATTATTTAGAGTTACATAGTTTCATACCATCCAGTGACGTACTACAAACGGCAAGGCTTCAGAGAAAAAGTTATAGATATTTCAAGACCACATTAAAAGAACGTGCTTTGTCCATTTGCTAAATTAAGGTAAAGAGTGCCATTGAGTAGCTCTTTGAAATACTGTTTCCCCAAGCTATCATGCATGGATAACATGGTTAACATGGTTAACCAAGATATCATGATTAAGCTAGCATGGTTAACATGCGTAGTAAGTCTGCTATAAGCGAATTATAATTTGTTGTTGCCATACATAAAATACTAATTCTCACTTTTTTAAAACGCTCTGCTGTAAACCCAAGAAAATGGAATAAACAGTTTCTTTTCTTGTGGACTTCATTTGTTTTAACATATTATGCGTCGCAGCGCGATCTAAACAAAACTAGGAGTAAGACGCACTGTCAGAAATCAGCCAATATCAGTTATTTTCCTGCGTTCTCCTTGCAACAGACACAGATACTTTAAATTATGTTAAAACAAATGACCTTTCGATCATAGTAATTCATAGTTAGACCTGGTATAATGTTCTGAATCACTAATGATTCCGATATTTGAATTAAACCAAAATGTCCTCGATAGGTAGCAGCTGTGTATGTGCCTGTTGATTCTATGAATATTGATTCTAAAGTTTGTTTGATTTGAGTGAATTTTATTAGTTATTTCCACATATTTTCGTATACCTTTATCAAACTAATACAATAGAATTTGCTAATAATATTTCCGAACTTCTAAGCGAAATTGGTTATTTTTTGTACTTTAAAAAACATATTCTTCTCATAAAGTGTCTCCCAACCCCGAGAAGATACAATATTGCTGATTCAAAAGACATTTATAGTGATCTTAGCCGGAAAAGCAAAATACATTTAATAAGGTGGAAAAAGTTAAAGCAAAATCTTACATTTTGTAACACAGCACAAATAACATTATTTTGTTATAACTATTACAATAGATGTATACACATTCGTAATGAGATTAGTAATGTTTATTTTTTATTATAGATTACACTGTTACGTTCATAATTATATAATTACATTAAAATTAATTCCTTTTTCGTTGAACACGATGTTAAAAGAAACAAGCTTGTGTTTTAAAATTTAGCCATAATTCCCAAATCTTTCAGTTTTCAATACTTAGAATTGAAAAAAAAATACTTCTTTGAACTCATGACAGAACGAGAAAAGCAATACCTCATTCTACAAGGGTTGGGCAAATATGACTTATGATTGTAAGTCCTTTATTTAAATCAATATCGCTGCTTTTCAAAGAAGGCCCTCTGCTTGACAATACAGTGACAACAGCGCTCGGGATGCATATCCCTATCCAGTAACAGTCTTTTGGATGGACACGTATGCAAATTGTTCGTGATTATAGTTCCCTATCTATATCAATTTGTATGCATTTAAGCTTCATTTCTTTCTTTCAAAATGAAATGGGTGTATGCAGGCTATTGCATTATTACCTCATTCAATTGACAAATACCCTTACCTTTCACATAAAATATTTATTGCAAAACTGATTTCACAAAAGTATTTTTCGTAAATTTCTAACTCAAAGTGACATATTACCGATTCACATTCCGATTTAGAAAAATCAATCGAAACTCAATATGGCAGACTTCAAGATGGCGGTCATGGATATCATGCACGTCAACAGGTAGAACCTTTCACCCAGCACCCGTTAATAATACTTTCTTTTCATTTATTTCAAAAATTTTCAAGTGGTACTTCCAAATTTTCCAGAGAAGAATCTGACTTTTATACACCGAACCGCCTTATCTCAGTGGTAGACAGTTCGTATAGCATTCTGGAGGTTGTGGGCTTGATCTCAGTGGCCGATCATCATGACAGGTATTCCCTGTGTTTTGTCTGTCTTACCAAACAAATACCTTGAACATAGCCACTGCGCGACATCTTCCCTAATCCTTTCCCCTTTACTAACACTAGCTTTGCCTTGGATGTTTAAATGCGATAAATACAATTCAAATTATGGCTTTTATGACGTCGATATATCCCAAACCAATTGCAATCGAGTGCCAAAATTTGCATGGACACATACCTTGACATGCTCATCATGAGTCCCACAAATAAAACTTTTTGCGTCATCACTACGTTTGCTTGTCAGAGGAAAAATGTTCACCAGGTGTACCATTTAAGCTCTAGGCATTGGGGTTTACATACCGGCATCTATTTTCCAAGATGGCGGGGAAAGCACAAAATGGATTTATAGGAACTTTTCACACAACAAACTGGAGGGTGCAAAGAAGCGATTGGGTGAAGTTTTATTTCCTTCATTCTTTTCCGATCTTAAGTACTATCTTGACTGGACTACTTCCATTATGTTTAATGAAGGTAATTCTGGGAAGGCAAAGATCATGAGGTCTGGTAACAAACAATGTTAAAGCACGGGAAGTCTGATTATGGATGATTTTTTTTTCTAAGGATGACCTAGGAGCTTTGATGGAAAAGTGATCGCTTCACCTACTATTAGCTACGTGAACACGTAATTGAAATATTGCGAGAAAATCATTTGTTTCGGCATTACCCTTCATTACGTTAAAAATAAATTTAAGATCGAAACGTTTATCGTAAGTAGGGAGAACATTTAGTTGAAGGTAGGAATGTGTATCAGTTTTGACGGTAAATAACAAACTTGGAAGTCAATACTTGATAATTTTCTCAATGTTGGTTTGTTATTATTTCAATTACAATCTGTGATAATCAATTTGAGTAAGTATTAACTTCATCTTGGAAAATGAAAGAAAAATATCTTTGCGTTTCATTTAACTTTGAATTAAATTACACTTTAAACAATTAAATTATATCTTCGTTCTTTGGTTAGACACAAGATGTTGCGACGAACATAATTAATATTGATTGATTAAAACGTCAAGACATCCAAAAAAATACAGTTCTTCGCAATCTAGATAAATTAATTTCGTTCACCGTGAAAGTAAAAGCAATATGAACTGCCATTATCATTTTATTCACAAATATTCACAATAATGTCCGAAGCGTTCGTTATGGCCAAGGTATTTATCTACCTTCCTTTTTCTTCTTCTGTTTACAAAGTAGATATTTAAACAAATACGTTATACAGGTTAATCTTCAACCAGGCGCGCCTGTTGCGTTCCTACTAGTAGACGAGTGGGGGTGGGGGGTATATTTTACCCCAATTGAGTTTACCATTTGGAAGAAGGTAATATTCAGATATATTAAGCAGAAATTGATCAATTCTGTGGATGTCCAGTAATTACCCCATTTAACTGATTTTTAAAAAAAATCTAAAATAGTAGTTCTAGTACATATTCTTTGCAGACCAAAGTTTGTTATTACACATGCTACTAGTCTCCTATTGGTATATTATGCATTGTGGGTGTTACTCTAACATGGACAAGAATGACCTTGCCCGTTCACGTGCTATGTTTTGAAAAGGTACTAAGTATCTCATCAGTGTCACCAAACAGTGAATGTTTCCGCAAACGAATTTAGCGACCTGGGGTAAAATATACCACCACGTGCCAGGTTATAGGTTAGTATGCTATACATTCTAGAAAATTTAAATATTCTTCAAATTGTTACTAATCAATAATCAGAACCCTTGCTACACTCGAACAAGATCCAAAATAAGTGAATGCCATTATAAGGCATTGCAAATGCATAGTTGAAAATCGGAAAATATATCCTTACGTTATAAGTCATTCAAGAGAAAAGTCAAAAGCATAGTAACAACGTCTTATTTTATAGACATATACAGTTTTTTCTTGCCATTGTAACGTCTACAGCACAAGTGGTTGATTGCTTGTGAAAGGAAGACAATACATAAAATCTATTCAAGCCATATACAAAGATGCAATACATACACTCAGAGAAATTTATTGTTTTATTAAACTGAATTGTGCATATTATTATAATAATTTAGAAAATTTGTAACGCATAAAAGTGTTTAAAAATCTTGACTTCAATTCAAAATTTGTTGAGTACAAGGGTAAATTTCTTGGGCAAAGCTAAATATTATGAATAATTATTTCTAATGACGTTTTATAAACGTTTATATAAATCTTGCACGAATGAATACTGCTAGAAATTTAATATTCATTTGAGTTGAAACAGGAAGCATCTACGACTACTGCTAATTATATATTTATTTTTCCCCAATTTTCACAAACTTCTTTCTCATTACCCTAAACCAGAGGTCAACTCATATCTCACGTGTTTTGCTTGTGTTGACGAAGTTTTTCACCGCTAATATCGCATAATTCAAAGATCGATTATGTGATAACGTTGTTCGCATTTTTAAAGAGTTTGCTTTAGTTCACAATAGTTTGTGATCTTCCAACGTTAATTTAACTCATTTTCAAATGTCACACAATGACGAAATTTTGCTCAACGACGTAAGTCAGGTGGCAATACAATATTCCATTGTTACTTTCATATATTTTAAAAGCATATTTTAATATGGACGGACTTATTTATTGTAAAATAAATACTATTCTGAAACGAGGATATGTTTGGTAAGTTGCACGACATTTTAGGTTTTTGAGCCAGAAAGCATTAGCTTCAGAGAAAGTATCCGAACACCGGAATAATTGAAAAAAATAAAAAGAAACTATTGACATGTTGTTACCAAACAATATGTACTACTTTAAAAAAATATGCAAGAGTACAATGAAAAGCATGGGGTACGCCAATTAAAAAAATATGAAATGAATTTATATGAGAGAGCACTACATGCTTTTGTGTTTAGTCATGCATAAACAAAATTATTTTTTACTTTTAGTACGAATTGTTTTATAGAATTATGCTTTTAAAAAATGTTTTAATTATTCTTATCATTATATTGTCAACAATGTTCCGATAGTTGCTGCCATCTACGAAGCATTCATTGTAATATATCCTAATATTCTTACAGGTGAACGTACACCTACAAAAGGTAGCGTTGCCATTATTCAATACAGTAGAAAAGAACATCGTGTAAGTTCCTACCCTCCAGCGGTCTCAGTTGTCATTGTTGTGAGTCAATTTTAAAATATCTCTACTACTGCAAATATTCGATACCCCAAAAACGTATCAATTTTATTAAAGATAAAGAGGAGACTCAAATTCAAACTACTATTACGAACAAAACAAATAGTAAACTCAGGTTCTGAAAACATGCATCTAATTGTCATTCTTGTTATCTGCATACAATACGATTGTCAGTTAATAATACTAATTATAATTAAGGAACGAGAAAATTCTGATGTTCTGGACATATTTCACGAAGCCCGCTTGAGATCTTACTATACTGCAATCCATAATATCGCTGAAAAATCTTATTTTACAATGTTGATTTCCAGGTTTAATTTAAAATTCAAACCTAACATTCCTTGTATTATTATGTCCTTGCTCCCGCAATTTAAGAACCTATCTTAATATTAAATATATTATGCATGTGTATTCCTATTTGTGAAAAAATACATTTTCTAAGCCAATAATTTGCACAATATGGGAAAAATGATCAGGTAAAAATTAGAGTTTAAAATTTCCTTTATTGTTCTTGCATCGAATCCTTGATTGGTGTTACCAGATTGTGCTTTATTTGAACTCAGAGAACTTAATTTTTATGTATTTCATATGAAGAACTAAAATTTAATAAAAATTGAAAATGGTTACCAAATGATGAACATTTTACTTTGATATGCACGATATTTCGGTTACGAGTATTTTATTAAAATTAATACTTAGGATCACAGGATTACGAAAATGTCGAGTTCATAATGTTCAATATAATTACTAGCAAATGAAGAATATCTCAATATATATATATATATATATATATATATACAGATGCTTATCAGAATAATGGAAACACCTGAACGAAAGTGCAACTTACCAGATTAATATGGTGTCGGGCCACCTTTCGCCTTCAGAACAGCCTTGATGCGACATGGGATGGAGGCATAGAGGTCGTGAATGGTAGCAAGTGGAATATTACGCCATTCCTCGTGCAGGGCATCGGCCAGTTCTGTGAGAGAGGATGGAGGTGGAAATCGTCGCCGGAGTCGTGTTTCCAAGATGGACCACAGATGTTCAATTATGTTGAGATCTGGGGATTGGGCGGGCCAGGGGAGGTGTTGAACTTCATCCCGATGTTCCTCAAACCACGCTGCAACAACTCCAGCTGTGTGAATGGGTGCATTATCATCCTGGAATATGGCGTCATTGTCCGGGAACAACATCCGGACCATAGGATGCAAGTGGTCTCCTAAAATTGCGACATAATCGTTGGCAGTGATGCGTCCGCGAAGTGTGACCACAGGACCCAATGAAAACCATGATATTGCGGCCCACAGCATCACCGTGCCGCCGCCATGTTTCACAGTTGGGCGGAGACACTGCAGATCATACGCTTCTTTGGGCGTTCTCCACACATAAACACGGCCCGTGGTTTGGAATAGGGTGAATGGTGACTCATCCGACCATACCACACGTTTCCAGTCGTCAACGGTCCAAGTTGCATGGTCGCGGCACCATTTGCGGCGTGCTAAAGCGTTCTGGTCCCTGATGAGAGGTTTGGCCCGTGCAACACGACTCCTTAAGTTCATGTCATGTAATTCGCGGCGGACTGTGATTGTCGAAACAGGTTGGGGGAGGTGCTGATTGAGTTCCTCCGTCACTTGCGCCGCAATGGCACGACGGTTCCGCGTGACAATGTGCTTTAATACCCGGCGTGCCCTGTCACTGATGCTTTTCTTCCGCCCACTGTTCCGCTTCCCCGATGTGGTTTTCCCGTGTGTTGTGTAGGCCGTCATCACCTTCGACACTGTCCCTGGCGACACACCTAACACACTAGCCACTGCCGTCACACTCACTCCACATAACCGCGCACCAACAATTTGCCCTCTTTGAAACTCTGAGAGGTCTCCCATTTTACACTACCTCCGTCTGCTGCAGCCACTGCACACTCCTGTTCCACGACGCCTGACGTAGTATGGAGACCGACCTAACACACCACCACGAGCAGTCCGGCGCTGCGGTCGCCACGACACCACTGCCAACCCATACATCTGACGTGTTGCCAACTACAGGTGTTTCCATTATTCTGATAAGCATCTGTATATATATATATATATATATATATATATATATTGTACCGATCTCATTAGGTAGATTTTTCTTCGAGATCTACATAATAATGAAAATCCAATATCGTTTCCTTACATTGCAAGAAACGTATTTGATAATATCAAAGGCTTGTTGTTAGGTAGAAAAAATCAACATAAATCAATGACATATATTTAGATGATTGTGTTACAAGCAGTGGCAATCCACACAGCTGTTTCAGACATTTATTTTAACCAATTATGAATTATCATGAATTATTATGGATTAAAATAAATCACGGAGTAAGACTAAAAAATTGCTAATGTTTATTTCAATCTTAAATATGCATTCATTTAACTTAAACAAAATAACAATCTGCATATGTATCTCTCAATTTTAAAAGGAGCTAAGTCAAAGTCATGTACTTCCCTCTTCTTCTAAAATCTATGCAACAGATAAACTTTATCTTCTTTTGTTAAAATGAACTATAAGTATCCCTTCGAACCCAATAATTCAATAAAGTCAGATAGTTAGTAGCGTGTCAAAACTTAGCAAATCGTTAACGAAATTCTCTGCAATAAAGTTATGGTTCATTCATGATTACGATGTATGGATTAAGCCGAAATGTTATTGAGAGGTAGGTAGCTTTGTATGTGTCTAAACTCTTCGACAACCTATATTTGCAGTGACGTCACGGATGAGCGTGTGAGCCAGCTCACCGTGGCAAATAAAGTAATATATTATTGCGCACTCATCTTCGGTAAACGCCCGTACAGAATTTTCATAAATTATCTACAACAATATTTCTAAACGGTGTTCTCAAGGTTCCAAAACAATAATATATTATTAACGTCACACTTTTAAATATTATTCCAGTTTCAATTATTCCATGCTTTTAAACTTGAAGAAAAAATGTAGATATAAGGACATCTTAGATTCGTGCTTGAACAAATCCGCCGTCTGTTGTGAACTAAGCGTTCTCAGTGCTTAATTCAACAACAACAACAACAAAACAAAAAAATAATGCTAAATCAGCTATTAATTATCCACATTAATGAGGAAAGTTTGAAAAAAAACTAATTATGCTATTCAAAGTTATTTAATCATGAAGAATTACCGTACTAGCTGAAACAGGGATAGCGCATTCGTTATGGAGTTAAGCTATTGCTATTACGTCACTGTAACTTAGGTTGACAAGGAGTGTAGTAATTCTGTGATTGATTATTCTGAATTTGCTTGATTCGTGTTGTAGGAAAGTGTGCATTACATTTCCTCTTTCTATTGGTTCATCGTCCGGGAGGTTATGTATCAGCATAAAATTTGGAAACTTAGTAAATATTGTTGTTTAGTCCTTACATTCTCATATGTATTTCTTAATGAACAGTTTAAATTAATACTGTAAATATTATTAATTTATTCTCGGTCATTTTCGCCCAATTATTATTTTTTCTACTTGAAAAACCATTTTCTGGTAAAGTGCATGTCATTTCTGAGAACATGCACATTTTACAAAATATGTCAATATGTGTGGCACTTCTTATTGTAAAGATTTTATAATGATATGCTAACTTACCGGAAAGAGAAGAAACATGTTGAAGAAGGTAAAACAATTCAAACAGAAAAATATATTTTGTTACAAAGTAATATTATTTTCCTTTTAATTAAAAACTATAGGCATAGAATCCTACAGTGATTTGTAATGTGATTTTGAATGTTTAGTTTTGAATAAACATTCCACGCTAAGATTCATACTAATATAATTATATTAACATTACTTAATCTTCTGTACATTATGTTAAAGGAACTATGTTACGTTTTAAAATGTCATAATCACAAAACTTTCACTTTTGAATACCCAACCAGTTTAGCTGTCTTTGTAAAGATATAAAATATATTATTTCAGTCATGGAACAGTCTTTGTTAGTGTAGTGAGTTAGCATTGATAACCAATTTTTCAAAATTAAGGCTTTTCTAAGTGCTTGGATTTGCACAAGAGTAGGATAAACATTATTCTACAGAAGAGAAAGATATTGTGGGCGTAGATATTGTTACAATCATATTAAAACAAAATTTATTAAACATTTTGTTTTATATCTTTCAACGTACCCGCTTCAACTTGACATCACCATTGTAGCACACAAAACAAAATACTACGATAGCCCAAGGCCTCAATCACCCCAGCAGTCAGTGTTGCCAATTCATTTAATAAACACTCATTAATGGAACGGAACCAATGCGATGGTTACTAGAACATTTCCACGAACTCGTTTCAAAATATATTATCCTTCTCAATTAAAATTGCGAAACGTCTAGTATTTAACCGGTTTATAGGACAATTGTCCAGAGTTCGGTTCTAAGTTCAAACCGGACGCATAATGCTCGGTTTTGAGGAATCTTTTAAAAAATGAGTTTTTGAATTGAATTTAATTCATTTTAAGGCCTCCAGGCAATTATGGCTTAGGCAGTTGAGTTTAAATATAAAGTATAACTCTGTTAGTGAGGACAATTTTAATGTTTGTAGTGTAATGTTAATGCTGTGTTTGCTGATACCATTCTAAATTCTGAATAATATATACACTTACTTCTAAATACTGTGATGTAATGTTTGTTGCAACAGAATTCTTTGTAAGACTGGTTTAAATTTTGTAACTATTTTGGACAGAAAATATCAACGTGCACTTACCACAGTTACTTATAAACTTTTATTTCTGAGTTTCAGAACTATCAGTTTGCCATAACCGTGAATATTCATGGTGAATGGGGCATAAAAATAGTGATTTTTAAAAATGATGAATACGTATTAGTTATCGAATGGACACTAGATGCAGTCAGAGGTAAATTGTTAATGATGTAAATAGTAATCAGAGGTAAAATGTAATCCTGCAAATTTCAAACTAAGTAAATATTCCTTTCTATTTATTGTTCCGTTATCTTTGCCACATGATTTTCTGTGGTACTTTAAGCCCAAGATTTGCACCAGAAATACAACTTTTGCTTCCATTCCATTTTGATGTAAATATTTAATATGTCCGTGAACGAGTTAAGTAATTTGTACCGAAGAATTGTCTTCATATTTCTATAAATCGAAGATCTGCAAGTTGATATTTCATATGTTTTCTTTACTATATTTTTACAGGCCCTCGGCTGGCTGACTGTTTGTGTCTTTTAGACTACTAGATATTTATGACTATAAAAACACATGCGCTTGTTTACTTGTGTAAAGTCAGTGCCGTATTAATGTATTAGTGTGTTGCATGTTCAATAATCAATATCCTTATTGACAGACAATTCTCAAAACACCATAAAATCAGCCACAAAGAAAATGTAGCATGTCTGGTTTCCAAACTGAAAATAAACGAAGCGCCCCATCTTTAAAAAGTATTTGGATTTGGCAATCTTATCTCAACATCCATTTTATTATTTTTATTGCTTGGTAATACTTAAAGATGGCTCAAAAATCGGTAGAGCGTTAGTGCAGATTTCGGCAAGCTCTTTGCAAATGGCTTGAAATAACCTTCGGCTTTGTTTATGATGATTCATTTAAGTGATTGTTGAAATTATGGGAAGTTTTTTGTTGATTTTAATTTACTAGTTGAAAAAAAAATATTGTACTAGTTTCAATGGAAATGGTCTCCCACCAGGTGCCTTCCCCAGGTGGCGGATAAGGGAATGCCGATCAGATATGGTGGTCACCTTAAATATTCCGGGCGGACCAAAACCAGTACTGTTAGTAGAGGCATCTACAAAAGCTAGGAGAAGATAACCCCGAACAAAAATATCATGGCGAGGCTGAAGATGAATGACATCGGCAAGGCTCAAAGATAGACAGAGGATATCATCTTGAATATCTGCCTTTACTGCGAGGTCGTAGACTCACAACTCTACGCCGCTAAAACATATCAAGAAATAGTAACAGATGGTTCATGGATTCTCCTGGGGTAATATATTCTGGAGGTAAACTAGTCCCTCATTCGGATCTCCGAGCGGGTACTGCTTCAGCGGGCTCCAAGAACAGGATTAAGAAAGACTTTGGAATAGAAACGTGGAACGTAAGAACATTATACCAAACGGGCGCTCTTCAGGTGGTGATACGCCAGACCGAGGAGTACGAGCTAGATATATTAGCGATATAAGAAGTTCGGTGGGAGGGTAAAGATAACATCCTACAGGGCAGGTACGGGAGAACACAGTCTCACGATTTCGTAACAGGATTCCTCATTAAGAACAGTATCCTTCAGGCGGTTCAGAATATAGAGTTCGTAAACGAAAGACTAAGGTACGTTACGATACGTACTCGATGGGGCAACACGGTTTTATTAAACGTTTATGCTACTGATAACAACAAATATATATTCTACGATGAGCTAGAAAGGTTGTTTGACCGAATGCCGAAGTATAATTTGAAAATTGTGTTGGGTGATTTCAGTGCAAAGGTAGGGAATGCATACAAATATAGACCAACTATAGGCAAATACAGCCTTCACGAAAAGACCAACAACAATGGAGCACGAACCTTGAAGACAAAGAGGTACACAAATGCACATGGGTATCTCCGGACGGCAAAACTCTCAACCAGATCGATCTCGTATTATTACATAGATGAAGACACACCAACATAATGGATGTTAGGTCGTACATTGGAGCGGAAGGTCACAGCGATCCTCAATTAGTGCTCACAAAAGTGTGGGAAAAGTTATGTATAGCGAACAGAGAAATCAAGGGGTAAAAACAACCGAAATTCAAAGTTAAACGATTAAATAATACGAGCAATAAAACAGATTACCAACTCGAACTCTCAAATAGGTTCGTCATACTAGCAATCTCAAGTAATAATAACGATGATAATAATGAAATTGATGTAAGTAAGATGTGGGAGGCAATTCGTGAAACAATTGAGAGCGCAGCGAAGGAACGTGTAGGTGAGAAGAAACATCAAAAAACCTCATTGTGACAAAGAATGCGTTGAGCTTCATGAGGAACGAAAGCAAGCAAGGCAACGATGGATAATTAATAAAAGCGAAGCAAATATCAACCACTACAGTAACGCGAAGCGAAACGCCACACTGGGGTTCAGAAACAAAAAGCAAGAATATCTGACGCATAAGATTCAGAAGATTGAGGAAAATGGGGGAATGCCAAACAATGTACAAGATTATACAAAGAAGTAAACTCGTTAAGAAAATGTTACCAGAAGGGGTTAGGAACGATTAGAAATGAACGTGATCTTCTGACGAATCCGACTAAAATTGTCGATATGTGGAAAAGTTATTTAAACAAACTTCTTAATGTACACAAAGTGTAACAAACAAAGGAATTTGAAATCCATACCGCAGAACCGTGTATTCCCGACCCTAGCGAGATCAAGATCAAAATGTTGGTAAAGAAATTAAAAATTTCCGATTACCAGGAATAGATAATATTCCAGCCGAATTAATTAAAGCAGGAGGAGCGGCACTAATCAATTAACTACATAAATTGAAAAGTGCTATATGGAGAAAGTAGGAGCTCCCAAAAGAATGGAAAACCTCATTAATAGTTCCGATTTACAAAAAAAAAACGATACATCGGACTGTAATAATTACCGCGGATATGTTAACACGCCTAACTGTATACGTAGATGAAATAATTGGAGGTCACCAATGTGGATTTAGAAGAAATAGATCAACGTTGGACCAGATTTTCGCCTTGAGACAAATTTTGGAGAAGAAATGGGAATACAATGGAACGGTTCATCAACTATTCATTGATTTAAAAAGCATATAATTCAATCAAGAGGGAAAAGTTATACGGTATCCTGATACGATTTGGAATTCTGAAAAGAAAATGTTTCAACTAGTGAAGATGTGTCTGAGTGACCTCATAAGCAGAGTACGGATAGGTAATAATATGTCAGATATTTTCCAGATTCGCAACGGATTAAAACCAGGCGTTGCCTTGTCCCCACTACCGTTTGATTTTGCGTTGGAATATGCGATTAAAAAAATTAAAGGGAACAAAAATGAGACTATCCTTGAATGGTTTGAATCAACTGTTCGTATACGTGAATGATGTATGTTTAATAGGGGACGATATAGATGCACTTCAACGCAACGCCGACGTCTTGGTAGAAGCCTGTGATGAGATCGGTCTATAGGTAAACATAGATAAAACAAAATACATGATAGCCGAAACACAGGGAATGAAGGAAATAAAAACATAAGAATTAGGGATGAGGTCATAGAGAAAGTAAACAAATTTAAATACTTGGGAGCATACTTAACAATGAAAATATGAGGTTAGGGAAGAAATAAAAATCGCTTTGTATCGGGGAACACATGTTTCTATTCAGACCAGAAACTTTTAACATCGCAATTAATATCAAGGATATTGAAATTGAAAGCATACACGACGGTTATTCTGCCGGTAATACTTTACATTTGCGAAAGTTGGAGTAGGACCCTAGCAGATGAACATAAATTACGTGTGTTTGAAAATATGGTTTTGAGAAAGATATACGGGTTGAAACCGGACGAGATCACTGAAGAGCAGAGGAGACTACATAATGAGGAGCATCACGGACTGTACGATTCACCAGATTTTGTAAAAATAATGAAATCGCGACGACTAAAATGGGCAGTGCAAGTAGCTAGGATGGGGGAAAAACGAAGATTATATTCTATCCTGGTTGGAAGGCCGGATGGAAGGAAACCATTGGGAAGACCGAGACGTCGTTGGGAGGACAATATTAGAAGAGATCTTCGAGAAGTAGGTGTTTGTGATGAAAACTGACTTGATATTGCCCAGGATAGAATCCAATGGCGAACTTTTTTACTGCGGCGGTAAACTTGCGAGTTCAATAAGCCATAGAGTTAGTAAGTTTCAATGGGAATATTGTTCTTTAAATTTTCTATTTGAAATTGTTTAAGTTTGTGAAGGGGCAAATTATGAAAGAAAGAAATCTATTCTTGTCCTCGTTATTTTTAACCGAAAGTATTTCTCAACTGAATATTGAAATTTTGTATAAAGTATATCAATCCAAAGATAAAAGTTTTCTTACGATTTGTTCGTTATAAATTACTATACATATACTCGCAATCGGTGCCGAGTGTCGTTCCAGCACTCTTAATAAGTGGTTTATTAACTGTTTATGCAACATTACTTTATATTCTAAATTTAGTGTTGTGTCATGTTATTTAATTTCAAATGGAATCGTTTCACGGGGAACGCTGAATTTAGTATATTACCGAGTATGTAGATGCTATTGAACGTCTACCAAGCAAATACCATTCTCTGAGGGAAGGTATTGAACTTTGATGGAGTTTCTCCTTGTTATTCGCCATCGTTTAATTGTTAACGAATGGAACTTAATTCTATCATGTTATTTATTACGAATTAAATATAGTTTCAATCTTGTTTGTAGATGTCAATAGCTACTACATAAACTAGTTCTTAATAATGTTATTAAATAGGGCGTACAAAGATAAACGTAATTAAAATTTTTATTTAAACTTCTAACTTAACTGAATTTCTTTAAACACGTTCTAACTTGAAGTTATTTAAATGTTAATCTTAGAAATATGATTACTGTAATATAAATCCTTTTTTGTAATTCACAACGAAATAAGATTTATAAGTACATAGGAACGTTCATTGGAGTAGTGTTTCTTGAGTGTATAAAATATTTTTGAAGGGGCAAATGATGGGTGAAATATACCCTTGCTCCCTAAATTTACAACATTAAGTGAATGAATCTAACTTTTCGGGGAGTGAGAAAAGACTCGTTTATATCGGTAAGGAGGAAAGTAGTTAGACATAAAAATTTTAATATACAATAAACGCTGTAATTTTTTGGAAGAGAAAAATGTATGTGTGTTACTCATTGAATCAGATCCTTTACTTAATTAGAAATAGACAAGCTAAGTAATGGTTTTATTGTAGACAATACCAAAGGGCCCCCGTATAAATTCAAATTATCTTACAACGTTTCCAAAGTAAAGAGTCAAAGTCGTAGGGACAAATTGGAGTCTAAGCTAATGACGGGGCCTGCCAGTTTTGGAGACAAAGTCAGATTTCCCCAGCAGCGTCCATGACTATTCCAACGGTTTATGGCTTATATTTGTCGAATTTGTGGCTTTTGAAATCTCGTAGGGGCATAAATGGAGAATAACAAGCGATTGAAAAGGACAGGCCAGTTTCAGAGTCACATTCTTAGATTTTCTCAATATTGCAGATCATTACGAATGCAACGGTGTATAGATCATTTCTGTCGGACGTGTATTTACTGAGATATAGGAGAGACACGAATATATAAATAATTAAACAAGGTAAAACTGCTTAAATGTAGAATTAACTCCGGGAGTTGTGCTTAGTTTCTTCAAAGTGGGAACAAATTTAAAGATACTGATGAAAGCCGATAAGATACCTATGGAAATTTTACTTCAATGCTTTACTTGTAACAATTCAAAGTAATGATTCCCATAACGGAAATGAAAGATACCGTAAACATTTACGAGGAAAGGGGCCGCTGAAATATAATATAGCTAGTAGAGAGAGTTCCAAATTCTTCAAAGTGTGTTTCAAGACGTAAACATCAGTTTAAGTATATTTGTCAGACTGCTTGTGATGTCAAGAGACTGACAAAGGAAGTTCTCTCAACTCAATGCAATGTTAAATACTTGAAACAGGACGTTACGCCTGTTTTGATATGGGAGGATGTTTTTGAGAGTTTAATGTGATAGAATGTATAGAAAATGAAGGAAACCTATGTTAAAACTTCACAAGAAATTAAAATGACAAATTATAATTCATGTCAGTCAAGTTTGGCTAAGGTATTAAGCAGTATCAAACTTAATTACTTTGTTTAAACCCTAGTCGAGGCATATGAACGATGAAAATCAGATAAATGCTTAATGAAAGAAATGAAGTATCAATGGTCTTTAATATATGTTTCCGTTTTTCGCTTTAGATATATTTTATGAAAATAAATATTATTAAGTTTCAAGTAACAATTTACAAACATTTGTATATGTTGGGTATGATCCAATTCAGATGTGTAATGAATGAGCATAGTGATAAACCTGTAAATGGATGATGTGTTGTAGGCTACTTTACTTCAAAAGATGATTTATGCCTTCAATTCTACTTGTAACAATATTGAAGGCTACTCCGACTGTTCTATATTTGTGGTCCAAGTGTTTTATAAACGTGTAACGAAGTGGCTAATTATAATTTTATCATGTAGTGCGGAACTTGGCGCCCTTGTAGAAGTTATAGTTGACTTTCTGAAGTTGCTTAGCATTATGTTAAAAAGCTATATGGATAAAAGAGAGAAGTCTTAAGTTACGAACGCAGATAATTTTATTGATACCCATTAGAGTTTGATTAACAATATTATAAATTTGTATCATGTCTCTGATAGAAGTGGTACAAACGAGTGATCTCTAAACACTTTAGTTCTTGTTTCATATAACGACACGATTGCTATATTTACAATTTAAACAGTTTCTCCTTATCAGTATAATAAAATGTATTAAAAGTATTTAAAAACGAATTCTACATAATGTGCACTACAATCTATATGAACTTATGGCAATAAAATATACCATAAACACACAAAGAACTCATTTTTCAGTAGGTTGACATAAAATTCATATGGGTTTATCTAAAGTTCTGTACTGATGAGGCTTTTGTATGCATGTCGTGCCATAAATTTTCGGTATATACAGTGTGTTGGTGTAATATTTATTTCCGTATCGTTCAGTATATTCCATTCCCAGACATACTGTATGTGTTGCCGTAACATTTCAAAATATTGTAGTTTGTATCTATCAAACAAAGAAATAAGTTAGTAAATGTGTGTATCTAACTTTCTCTTTAGGAGCTTTTCAAAAGTTAATTAAAAAGAAAAAAAAACAGTTCAGATTTTTGCCAGCAAAGGATAAATCTTAAAACAAGAACATACAATTCTCGTTTTTTTAGTTTTTCTTAGAAATGTATATTGTAGAAAGTAATCTAATTTGCTCATAACGCAAACTGGAAAATATTCGGAACATTTAGCACGTTCGCTACAAATGTTTACTGTAAGACATATAATTTCTTAAAATTAGCATAACTAATATTAATGTTTCACCTTTTTAACTACCGTCTTTGTTCTATTTACGACTACTGCATATTTTAATTTTAGCCAACAGATGCCAGGTTATATTATTATAAAGAATAGGATCTGTTTTAACTACTCTGTTAGACGGTTTTACGAATTTCTTTCCGAGTATTATTTAGAATTCAGCGTAGAAAACACATGTGGTTTGAGGAATAAAATGTTTGTAATGTATTTGATCATTTACGAGCATCCCTAAATAATTTCCGACTCTAGCTTCTTTAAATATTGGAGTAACGAATGACCTACCCGTTTCATGAACAATGTTGAAACGGCGCCAGATAGAATTCTGCTGTCTCCTGCTATCCACAAATATCTTATTTACAAACTGGTTCAAAAGAGTCTTGCAACAGATCACGGCGAAATATATTTACATTTCCGACTCAAACTTGACAAAACTCAAAATGTAATTACACGCATCAATTACAATAAAACAAACTGGGAATTATACCAACGAATGATACAACAAGAATTAGAAAATATAGACACTCCCATCACAAACACAGATGACATAAATAAGGTCAATGATACAATTATACAAACATTGCAGTCTGCACTTAAACACACGGTTCCACAAGAAAACATTATTCTTGGCGCAGAAAGATTACCAGCAGATTTAGTGCAATTAATCAGAAACAAGCATCATCTCTCCAAAGATTTTCACAAACGTCCCTCCGATTACTTAAAACAAGAAATTAACCAATTAAACTAAATTATCAAAAAAGAAATCAAACTGTTTAGAGAACAAAAAATTAATGAACATATATCTATTTTGCAGGAAGCTTATTACAAAAACCCTAAAATATTCTGGAAAACCATTAATTAAAAAACCAACGAAACAACAAGAAACACATTACCATCCCAAATAGACAACATTCCTATAATAGATAATAAGGACTTCACAAAAATTTTCTACAACAAATTTAAAGAAAAAAACAAAGACGATCGGGATTATCCTGAAGAAATTCAGAGGGAGGTAGCAAGAACATTCGAGAATATACGTGCCATAATTGATCATTCCACAGACATTGTTGAGTTGGATAGGCGGGATTATAATGACGGATTCAGTTACATACTTATTGATGAAATTTCCCAAGAAGAAATCATCAATATATTAAAAAAGAAGAAATCAACAGCTCCAGGTCCGGACTCCATACCGTATATCGCACTAAAGAAAGCCCCTAACATTTTATTCAAAATTTTGACGCGGTTATTTAATGCATCACTTAGAACTGCTTTTTGCCTACATCTTGGAAAGCAGCCTTCACTATTTTTATTCCGAAAGCGAACAAAAGTAAATCTATTTCTGATAATTATCGTCCAATAACACTAACCAACACTATTGCCAAATTATGCGAAACAATCATTACCAAAATATTAAACCAATACTTAGAAGAAAAACACTTAATCACTAATAGCCAGGCAGGATTTCGTTCAAACATTTCCACAGATCAGCTTATCAGAATCACCACGGACGTCCAGAGAGCATTGAATAAAGGCAAAAAAGCTGCAGCGGTCTTCATGGACTTGACCTCGGCGTTTGATACCGTCTGGCATGACGGGCTTCTATACAAGCTCTATTCATTAAACTTACCAACAACCATCATTCGCTGGCTTAATATTTTTTTAACTAACAGAACAACTCAAGTTAGAACAGAGGACGTTCTCTCAGAAAAAATATACATTCAACGCGGTGTCCCGCAGGGCGCGGCACTCAGTTCGACCCTTTATCTAATACATGTAAATGACACTCCCATACCACACAATCTACATACAAAACTGGGACTTTTCGCCGACGACACTGCGTATTGGACCAGTGTTCGTAATGTGGAGGTGGCAATTAAACAATTACAGGCAATAACCAACG
>JAGDQP010033745.1:0-20508 GCA_022664845.1 Lepisma saccharinum | reverse complement strand
TTTTCCACAGTAAGGATGTGCTTAGAAGGTCAATAATACAAGAATGACTCTATATATGTATATTTCTAAAATACAGTACGGATATTAGCAGGTAACTATGTGTATACAAGTATAAATACATTTAAAGAGTGTAGTGTAATTAAATTTACATAAAATAAACTGTCACATTACTGTCATTAAAACTACTCATTTAAGAACTTAAAGATATTAATCTAACATTTTTGTCCACCTACAGGACACTCAACTGCAGCAAGAGATATTAGTTCAGAAATAATCTGCAATCGTGTAATGCGAAATAATATATGTTTTTAACTTCTTCAAAACAAAACCTTATGTATGGTTAACTTTCGTCTGTAGCGGTGTGCCTAATTTCTTAATTAGCAACAAGAAGCTGGGAGAGTGTCGTGGAATGAGAAACACTTTGTATAGACAGAAATGTGGTCGTACCGTGGCACAGACTTGGAAAAACTGTGAGTTGAGGTAGTGGTGAAGCAATTCGAATTGTTGAATAGTGAGAAAATTTAGACATTTACTGAAATAAACAATACGTAATATTCCCATAAAGGGTAATGGTAAATCTCATTACAGTACATTTAAGGAATGAGAGAGTTTATTCGAGAAATGATGATTTGCCTAACGTTCAATACACTTAAAATTGACTTTAAAATAATGAACGAGATAAAAGCTATATTAAAAATTTCCTAATATTTACGGGATCTCTTTAAACACGCATTGAGTGACGTGTTACGTGTAGATATAGTTTACGTTCGTAAACAAGTGTATCGAACGTTCAAGAACGGAGAACTATGTGACACAATATAGCTTTGACTCAAAGAACAATACCATATTACGATTCGAAAAGTAGTTATCAACTAATCGGCCTAGTTAGCCAACAAATTAGCTATCCCGGTAAAGGTATCATAAGTTCCTCTACAACTTTCATAAATTTGATGAGCACAAAGTTTGGATTTGTATGGTGAAGTGATTCGAGTACCCGACGAGAAACATACTGACGCATTATTATTTACGGTAGTTACTCGGGAAAAAACCTTGTAAACATATACATGATCATTAGGGCGGCTCGAAAAAATCGAAGTCTCTTAGATCTTTTGCGGTAGTGCGGAAAAGTTGTGAACTCCTACCATTAAAAACTGTGCAAAATCTTACAGCTCTGAATTGATATCTTCTGTCGCCTCAATAGGCCCAAGATACCCCAAATCGGACTTAAAATTCTTAAAATACATAAATAAATAAATAATCAGAAAGTATGTTGATCAATTTGCGGTAGTGCTTAAAAGTTACTATTTTCTAACAACACCTGCACAAAATTTTGTAATTATAAGTTAATATCTTCTGTCGCCTCAACGGCCCCGAATTTTGGAAATTGAAGGCAAATTTTCAAATAAATACATGCTACACTTACCTCATTTTAATGGAAGAGGAAAAATTCGAATCATCTTAGATGTTTTTGTGGTAGAGAAGAAAAGAGGTGAACTCCCATCATTAAAATGTGTGCGAGGTCTTACAGCTCTGAATTGATATATTCTGTCGACTCAATAGGCCGAAATTTTGAGTGTAGGACTAAAAATACTTCAAATACATAAAATAGTGACCAGAGATTTCGTTGATCGATTTGCGGTATTGCTTAAAAGTTATTTTTTAAACAACAACAACTGTATAATATTTTATAATTATAGGTTAGTAGCTTATGCTCCTCAAAGGCACCAAACAATGAAATTGGAAGCAATTTTTTTAATAAATACACGTTGCACTTACCTCGTTTTAATGAGAGTAGAAACTTTATTCAATCTTTCAAGTACACAAACTATAAAAGCATTATTGTTTGTAATATTTTTTGGACTCAAATTTTGACATTCGTTTTTTGGATTCTAGTGTTGCTCTAATAAGTTCATCCCTGTTCTGCGCTCCAACTGTTTTTCCACAGGCTTCACTGACTAGTTTCACAATCCTCTCAACTGCTTGCGTGTGTGAAGGGAATTTAATAAAGTCCCAGCCGTCCATTGGTACACCGCTCTTTATCATCTTCAGAAGTTCATGACTTTTGATATCTCTGAGAACTGCAGGCGATGTCACATAACAAGCTTGCCAGTCAATGAGATCTACATAATCTGTAGCTTCAAAGTTAACAGCAGGAATAACGAATCTGAGAACACAATTTCCATCTTGGAGAGTTTTCCTTGCCTTGATAATCCGCCGAACTGCAATAGTCCTAATATGGCATCTTTCCTGAGTTAACATAGCCAAAAGCAAGTTTTCTGGAGCTGCAAAGTAAGCGTTGCGAGAAATAACTGGGTCGATTATGTCACGATAATTCTTAGGCAAGTACGGAGATGAGCTGATAAAATGCCACAGGTATCTAGCACCGTCCTTTATGGACTGATGAATCTTAATACGGAACCATGAGGGTACATAGACTCTTGAAATGAAGACAACCAAAGTCAGCAACTCATTTGTTGGGTCTGATGTAGATACATACAATCTCAATATTCGATTGGCAGTTGTTAGCCAACGGGCCAAATTCAACGTTCCCGGTTCACGCTTAGCTAGATCTGAAGAACAAACACCAGAATTAATGGCGGTGCAAATGTCTAATAAGTATTTCTGATCAGAGCTTAGGGTGGCAGGATCAATGTCTGGCAAATCGCATTCAATACTATTAAAGGGAACAAGCGGAAGCTTTTCGCATTCTTTCAAATTGCGTCCAATGTCTCCGTTGTAAGACGTGGGACCATACGGCTTGCCGTCTATTTAATGAAATAAGTGAAAACATATAGCACAACATACAAGTACAGCAATGCACATAATATGCGTGCACTTTGGTAAATTTATTTTACACAAAACCCTGGATATTGATTATAATATAGTGAGCCTTATTATTTACCTAATGGGGTGGCACTAGGTATATACAACTAAAAACTGCAGTTAATTTATTTTACATTAACAACAAAATAATCACAGTACATTTCTGGAATGCTTCATTAAATTTCCATATATTCAACTATGAGTGCAACGTTCCTCCTAATATAAACAAAGTGTATTATAGACAGAATAATCGTTCTACATATTTTCAATATCAACTTTCCCCGCTATCTTGGAAGAAAGAAGCAGAAGGGTAAAAAGATATACCAAATGGATCGTGAAACATGCCCTTCACCACATCATTTTCTCAAAGAACTATAAAGAATAAGTGGTCGAATCGTAACTAACATAAAAGTCCAATAATTAAACTTTGTTTAAACATTTTTATTATTTTCAAGCACATACAATTTTGTCTTCAAACGACCATCATCTTGATCATTGGTTGAAAAATATATTTAGCAAGATACTTAAATTGAGTTCAATATATGTAAACCACAAACGTAATTACACATATATAAAGTTATAATGTATATGGATTGTATTTCGTTGAGTGCCAGAAAAATGGAAAATCCTGGGAAATCTTTTAATACTGGTGATAGTACTTTCTTAGTTAATTCTGTGCATTATGATGTTCCTTGTTCTAAACAGCAAATCCTTGCTCTCTGAAGATCTCATTTGCTTTTGTCCTGGGGAAACTTTTTTTTTACTATTATTTCATATTCTTTTCAATCTACTTATAATTAAACCACTTGACAGAAGACCTGAAATACAGAGGATTTGTAATGTTGAAATTTTTTACAATAACTGTACTGTTCATATTGACCACGAATTTCAATACGGAATGTAAAAAAACACTTAAGTTCAAAAATGTTCATACACTATATCATCTTCATACTCAAGTGAATAATGTAGCAATGGAAATGCAGTACGTCGGAAAAATATGCAGCGCAGTTTCAAAGAAATATGCAGCTGTCCTGACTTTCCCATGGCTTTTCCCAGGTTCACAAAACGAATATCAAGATGGTGCCTCAAGTGAGACCCTGGCTGTTCTCTTCCCATCCCTTTACTGGAAGAATGATTCCTCCGAGTCACAGGTTTAGGTCATAGTTGCTTCTGTAGCTCACAGAAAGGAGTTTAACACAATATAAATAGGCCCTTTGCTAAGAGAGAAACAACACAGCCTCGAATTAACATTTATAAATTTAACAAGAGTGAGATTTAGGTACAATAAAGTATTTTCATAGACATTTTGCTTGACTTTAACAAATACTTGGTAAGTATAAGAGTTTTAAGTGACATGTCATTTTTATGTACCTCACACAATGTGATATAGATGATAGATTTTAAAAAAAAATACCGTTTAAGATGGTGGTATTCTGAGAATTAATATTCTTAATTTGATAATAAATCTGGTTTAGGTATCCATAACACGCTGTTTACTATATTTCAACTTACGACTCAAATTCACATCAAGACAAGAAATAAAAATCCGAGGAAATTTTAGAAGCTCTGTCTTGAAGTAAGGAAGGAAGATTTATTACTTCTCCTTACTTTTGCCTCTTCATATACTTTCAAGGTGCATTTTTTTAAATATCCTAAGGTCACTTGTACGAAGAAACAGAAATAATCGGACTGCTACTGACACCATTTGTTTTTTTGTTTTTTTTCGGGGAAGACTATTCTAATATTTAACACATTGGTAAACTTTGTTTTGTATGAGCCATTTTTAGTACGTTTCGACTTTGCCCCTCACAATTAAATGAATGCAATGCTTGTTAAAATTCACAAACGTTTGCCCTGGGCGGGATTTCAACTCGCGACTTTGGAGACGCTCAGACCGCACGACTACCTTGGTCGTTAATTTTAATTTGTTTTGCCACTTGTAAATTGAAATTGAATTTAAATTATTGTTAACTCATTTAATGTGGGGTTCTAATAAGTTAAGTAACTTCTAAGTCTATGCTTTAAGCGAATTTTTAGCAATTCTAAATTATTTTAACATTAGTAGGCACAACAGGTAACTATGACGTTAGTGCTCCCCAATTTGAAGCATGACGTCCCATTGCGAGCACTCTTTTGGGCCAAGGATGAGAAAGTATCTATGTCTAGGTGTCATACCGGGCGGGAAAGTGAACCGATGGTTGGTTTGCCATCAACTTCTATCAGATGGAGAATATGTCCTAAGGAATTAACCAACAGTAACATGGATTCCAAAGCAGTATGTTCAATATGTCCCCTGTAGATAGTTCTGAAGTTGTCGGATCGTCATAGGAATGACGTTCCTCGCAGAGAACTCTGCCAGGGTGAGGGATGGGAAAGATAGCTGTCAGAGCCTTTGCCCAGCTGTCATCCTTACTTCTGCCTGGTGCAACTCTGGAAAAACTTGAGGAAGTAACTAGATCATGGGCTGGGTCTCTATATTTAAATATTTTTTAATTTGTATTGTAAATTACGATTTTTAGTATTATAAACAAGAACTTTCGACTAATAATAGACAGTTTTTTGATTCACTGTCTCACATTTGTCAAATATATAACCAGGGATTTATTTTTGAGGAGATGTGGAATTCCCTCCTCGATCTAGAAGTTCGTTTCACTGTCTCTAACAGTAGGCTTAATGAACTACAGCACATTTAATATGAAATAAAATTATGCGATTTCGAATGTACGGTTAACTTTTAATTCGTTGCTTCAAACACTTAGTGACTTAACTAAAAAAATACATGATTTCGTAACTCTATGTATGTCAAACGGTGCTCGCTTGTTTTTTTCTAAAGTTAGGGCTTATGTTGTAGTTTATATGTGTCTGTAATGAACCTAGGCCTATTCAATTTGTTACTCCACGAGCATCTAGAGATTATTCGAGGATATAAATTTTGGCCGTGAATCTATAAAAATGTTTTTTTTTTTTTAAATTTACATCACCTTGTGTTCGGAGCGACGATTTGACATGTTCAGCTAAGGTGAAAATTTGTAAAGATGTAGTGGGACCAGGGAGCCAACCCGGTACTTTCTTTAGAGGTCAGTGGAAACCTTGTATTTTTGTCTTAATTTCTATTTATTTTTAGCACATAATTCATTTTACGTAGAAATATCTATTAATAATTTTCTATTCTGTGACAGACTAAATCGAGAGGTCTGGATTTATTAAAGGCCCTTTGGCATCTTTGGTCCAGGCCGGAGATGAGTCTAAAGTTGTACACTATAGGGGTACTTCGTGTCATTGTCTAATTAAAAGCCACAGCAATTTAAGGAGTTTCGACAGAGTCTTTCTTAGTGAAAATAATAACATTTATTTCCTGGATAGGGTTTTGTCCACAAGTGCCGTTGATTATTTTTGTAGTAAGAGTGACATTAATGCTATTATTGCTATACTGTAAAGATATACATACGTTAATGTACACGGTATTTGCCATACTCATATTGTAATAAATTATCTGTGAATCAAGCACCCCTCGCCACTAAACCACTGGTTATCACTGAATAATGTAGGGGTAGGAGAAAATGCCCCAAAATCTATCTTAGTTCCCTTGTACCCCTCAGTTCTATCAGTATTTGTATACATATAACCTATACAACACCCCTCCCCTCTGCATTTTGATCCTGGCGCCGTCTCTGCTCATAAGTCAAGAAGTGATACAAATTCAAAGCGGGTAACATAGTAATGACAAGCGTGAAAAACATGATTTAGAATTTAAAATTTGGTCCATATTAGATTAGACAGTAGGCGATCCAACTGTCTGCTCTGGTGATATCTTAATTAAATTTTTTTGCTCTGCTGCCAGTTACAAAAGGTGCTGTAATATTTACGAAAAGTTGTTTGAACTAATGAATTTTCTGAGCAGTTTTTCTCTTTATAAATTGCTACATTATAAAGAGAAAATTGATTAGGCCTACATTAAAGATAGGATATCTACCCAGTTAACATATTACTTAAGTTCCCAGTTTCTTAGTTATTGCACGAAAGACAATCTAAATAAACTACTCCCTTACCATTAATATTGCTTCCAACCTTAAAAAAAAGCTGTATCAGCTGGCGTTGTAATTATTTTTATATATACATATCCTTTTATAAAGTCAGAGGACGGTTATTCAGCTCTAAGGGGAGCATTAATAATGAAGGGGGCCTGGCTCCCCTGATCCCACACTTACACTTACGCCAATGTTAATACATCGTAAACATTATTAAATTTTCAGCCCTATTTAGAAACGTTTTTTGGAGTGGCTTTCGCTGTACTAACTAGTGACTGACAATGCTAATAATCCGTTGTTAGTCACTTGGTAGTATAGCGCTAGTCACACAAACACACACACACAAAAAGTATTTAAAAAATTTGAATACGGTTTTGTGTGCATGGTTGGAAACAAGAAAAGAACAATTCAGATGGTATATCTGAAACTCCACCTAGAACTAAGGAGGAGGAAGTAATTGCCCATTTTATTCTTCTGTCCTCAAGTCGTTTCAAGGGACATTTTTTATCGTAAGATATTTTGACATTATACAATAGTGTTACTCTTGGTCATCGAGCTCTACGTTACGATACTGGATTAATCGGCTAGCATTGAATGATAAATGCAGAACAAACATTAAACCTCGAGCGTCCACTTCCAGTCTAATCCAATATGGACCAAATTTTCAGTTTTAACTAATAAGTTTTTACGATTCTTATCGCTGTGAGGCCCCGTCTTTAATTGTTTTAATTCTTAAGTTATGCATGTAACGGACTGTGCATATAATAGTGCTTGCTATAAATCATATTAATATTTCTTGCAATAATTAGGACATAAATAAAAAACGGGTACCACAACGATGAAAAACGTAAGAAACTAAAAATGTGGCCCATATTGGTTTAGACTGCAAGTGGACGATCGAGATTAAATGTCTTCTCTGCTCCCTGGCTTCACATATTCTTTAAAGCTTTAATAACATCGATCAGTCCAGTATCGCTTTTAGACAGAGGTCAATGCTGTTGCTAAATTAATAGGGTGCTTGCATCAGTTTTCGAGAGTGACTCGAGAGCACAAACAGAAAAGCCATAATCATTTTTTTAAGTAGCACGAAAAGAAAAGTCAGATGCATCTTAATAAGCTAAAACTATTATGTAGAAATAAATAATTGTCAAATGATTATTAGTATATCTGAAAAAAAAAATCCCACAAAATTTTCAAGATTTAAACATGACTGAATTCACTTTTCGATATACTGTGAAAATTTATGTTGGTGTTTATCATATTGTTCTCCAAGTCGCTCGTACGATGAGATAAAATGAATTGTATGGGTGGTAACTCAAGTAGCTCATATATTACTCTATTATGCAAACGCATTTAGTAAAATATGATAATATTACTTTACAATTAATTATAAAACACTCACCGAACATAATTTTAATGATTTCCGCTTTCCATTACTTTTTCTTCCTCTTTTTTCCTTTCCAGCTGAATTCTTGTGGAAGCTCATTTATAAGAAGTCTCCAAAGCATTAGCTTCACACTGTCACTTGTCGTCACGCCGTCAGTTGATCTCAAGAAGTTGAACTGAAATAACAACAATATTTAATAAGAAAAAGTATTATTACAGGAAGGAATATAACGAATACCTAAAATTTACTAAAAAAAGCAATATTTAAAACGATTTGAGCTAGCAATTTCTATTAAAATTACAATATTTTCTTAGACTTTTATAAAACAAATGCAAAATACCTGAAGCAAGGTGGGGGATTTGAAGATGAGATGAGGGACTCCTCCCATTTCGGTCCTGCACTCTAAAATAATCACATTTATCTCACTATTGTAGGCATATATAATGTCAAACTATTTAACCTATAACATAAACATTTTAGTGAGAAATGAACAACAAATTCACCACGGAAATAATTAAAATGGGAAGATCAAATTAAAAACAGCAAAAACAATATAGTGTGTATAGAATGTAAATTTGTTTTTGAACAAATAACGGGTATCTATAAGGTTCGTATTTGGCGGCACAAAATGTTGGAAATAAATTTTGTGGAAGTAAATTGAATATAGAAACATATAGTCAAGAGCTTGTTATTTGAAAACTTAATGTTTTCCTGACTATGCTTTCATAAGTTTAAACCAAGCAAAATTTGAAATCGCATGAGAATCTTTCTTCACATGTCTAAACACACAGTGTACTAGAAAGATTACATAGTCCTTGACGTTTGTCCACACCCCTCCAGATTTCAGACCCACAACCTTAATGTAAATTTTCAAAAAAAAACTTGATCAACCGTATACAGAAACATATAATTTCACATTTAGAAGTCACTAATTTGAAAATCTTGAGAAAGCCACTGGCAATACGCACTCCCTGAAGAAATCCAGTTCAGGAAAACCACGGTAAATCAAACTAATCTGTTATAACATAACATACTATAACTATCCAGGGTGTTATATCCCCCCCCAACGAGCGGCCGTAGCTCAGTTGGTAGATCGATGGCTTTGCAATTGAAAGGTGACGGAAACGATTTCAGCGGCTTCCAATCCTGACAGTCTTACTGTACAATTTGTTTTCCTGTCCCAGGCAAATGCAGGGATGGTACCTCCAAAATGTGACCTGGCGCTCTACCTTCTAAGATATTATTTCTCTACTCTGTCCCGTCCTAAGCCTAAGATACATAAAGACTATAAATAAAATCAAATTCAATTCATTCCCGCCACACGAAAGTTTATTGCAAATAAACATTGCGATATGACCCGCGGGGTGGCCGTGAGGCGGTATGCGAACAACTCGAATGTCCCGGAAGGGGCATGGGTGTGGATTTTAATGGCTAAATCACTACGACACAAGCAGAACCATTCTCGCACTTAGGAACACACACACTGACACTCGACAACCATTCTTTGACTGGCATTGACCTTGACTCGGAATAAACACATGATACAAAAAGCAGTTTGGTGGCGTCTGTTTGAACGTGCACTTCGCGTAAGATTTCCAAATATTAATTTTGTATTTTGTTGTGTATCATTCATTTAGCCTACTAATACCAGCTTATAATACACTTTTTATAAGGTACCGCTTTAAATGTGCTGAGAACATTGTTAACTAGTTTTTGACAATAATTTCAGTGGGAGAAACATGTTCAGGAAATAGATTTTAACATAACCACGCTGTAGGAAAGCAATACCTGGCAACGTAAATGAATTGTTATTTGAAAACCTGTCCTCTCCCCCATCTTTTTAAATTGGAAATTTATTTATGACTTTTTGGCATCTTTGGCACAGATGGGACAACATTAGAACGAAGTCGGCTAGGGCCTAGTTTGAAGGTACAGCCTCATGTGACTGCAAAAACTTGTCAGGATGGCATTCTGCTGGGAGCGGACCCAGGCCTTTCCAAAAGTGAAATAATGCTCTACTACCAGAGCTAGGGTCGCTTGGTTTATCCGTCCACTTCCCTGACTGAAACCTTCTCTATTCGAACCAAGAATGTACAAAGCTGGTCCGCACTGCAGCATTAAAAAAAAATATTTTTCTGTCGTGTACAAGGACAATTTAGTAACATTTTTATATAAGCAGTAGGCATAAGCTGTTTCTGTATTACTGTAATATAATCTAACGAGTCTAGTCGAGTCGTCTTTGAGAGAGGTTGTGTGTGCGGGAAGCTCCTGAACGTAGTGAACTGTGAAAACATGGGGACAGATACCCAAACTTGGCGTGTGGGAATAGGCTTGTGGTGTGGTAGAGTGCGACTAAAGTGTCCCCGCAAGCAGTGTGAACGAATTGTCTCAACGGAAAGTTTATACTTCGTGGGACTAGTACTTGCCATATTGTTGGTAATCGGTAATATAGAGTTAAATCCGGGTCCTGTCACACTAGAGGATGTTATTTCTAAACTCGATGTCATGGACAGAAAAATATCAAACTTATGTACAACAACAAATGAGTTGGGCAAACGCTTAGACGACTTGGCTGGTGAATTAAAAATAGTAAGGCAAGAAAATATAGAACTTAAAAATCAATTAGAAACTAATAATAGAGTGATTGATAAACTTGAAAATTTCTCGCGCAGAAACAATCTAATTTTCTATAATATTGAGGAAGGTCAAAATGAATCTTGGGAGGACTGTGAAAGATTGGTTAAAGCCCTTGTTAAAGAGAAGCTTCAAATTGAACTGAATCCGTTCGATATAGACAGATCGCACAGACTGGGTAAGGGAAAAAACAGACCGATCATTGCTAAGTTTTCATTTTACAAAAGGAAAGAAGAAATATTAAAAAGTGCCTATCGTGCTAAAGGGACACCCGTGCGCATAAGTGAAGATTTTTCGTTCGCTGTCAGGAACATTAGAAGAGAACTTAACGGCTACCGAATTCAGGCTAAGGAACGTGGACAACGGGCGAGATTGCAATTTGATAAACTTAATATCGATGGGAAGTCTTACACTTTGGAGAATCTGCGAAACGAAGACGAAAGAAGGTTAAAAGATATTGTTGGTGCGTGCTCAGTGAATGTGAACAAAGGGAATGCTTCAAAATATCCAGATGGGGAAAGAAATACTATCTCTTTTGTGTGGTCTCCTGCTGAGCCTACGGCGACAAGTGTCGGAGAGTCTCAACCATCCAGACAAACAAGAAATGCTGCTCGAAGAGGAAGGGGCGGTCAAAATAGCATTTATTGACAAGGAAAGGATACTGACCTTGGGCGAGGTAAGACTCTTAAAAATGTGTTCAGGATGGACCAAGAACAAATACAGGTAGTTGTACTAATAATAGCGTACAAAATGAGCATTTTCTAATGTACTATATAAATGCGAGATCACTCAGAAGTAAGGCATGTGAATTATCTAGAAACATTTCAATAAACAATTATGACTTTGTAGCAATAACAGAGACCTGGCTATCTGGTGATTATTTTGATTCTGAATTTTTTGATAATAGATACAGAGATTATCGTAGAAACAGAGACTACCAAAACAGTGGGAAAACAACAGGGGGAGGAGTCTTACTGGCAGTTCGGGACCTGGATGTCACTCAAGTATTTGTTACTGAACAGGACCCTGAGGGTATTCTTGTACAATGATAAATTCCAAACCGCTTTACATATGTGTTGTGTATTTTGAACCAAACTCTGATATTTCATTGTATGAGTATTTTTTTCATTTTATTGAAATTAATTGCATAATAGGTAGCACTGTTCTCCTTGTCGGTGATATAAATCTTCCCTCCATTACCAGCAAAAGTTTTGATTTGGCTCAATCAACAAATAAATGCCAGAGTCTCTATCATTTTATGTTATATCATGACATGGAATCACATAATAATGTTACAAATAGCTTAGGGAGAACGTTAGACTTAGTAATCAGTAACCTTCCAAATGTAACAGTAGTTAGAGAACTGCATCCATTAGTTAAAGAGGATGCTTACCATCCATCACTTTGTATAAGTTTTCCACGCGTTCGATCACCTAAACTCAGAAACAAAAGAAAATTACTAGGGTTCAATTTTCAGAAAGGGAATTATGTATATCTTTATAATGAATTAGCTAAAGTAGATTGGCAAAAGTTAAAAAAAACATACTGATGTGAATGAAGCAGTTGATGAGTTTTATCAAGTAATTTATGCAATATTTCAAAAGTGTATTCCAAAAAAAAAGACCAACGACAAAAACCTTTCCTTGCTGGTTTACAAAAAGCATAATAGACAAAATAAAAATGAAATGGCGTCAACGAGTTAAATGGCTTAAGGGGGAGGGAACGACCGAACATCAATATCACTATAAAGAGTACTGCAGATTACGTAAGGAAGTGAAGCGGGAAATTGAAAAAGCACATAATGCGTTTATTTCTAATACTGAAAATAATATAACACAAGATCCACAACACTTCTGGTCCTATATCAAAAGTAAATCACGCCATCTTTCTCCAATACCCATGCTATATGAGGGACAGAACCTGACTGGCAACGATGAGGTAGCCACTGCTTTCGCTCAGTATTTTCAATCTATTTACAATAAATCTTCCTCAATTAAAACGACTGACAATATACTTGATGAAAACTCGCAGGAGGAATGTCAGAACTTATTCCACGTTTTAGAAATAAGTGTAAGTGACATTCAAAAGGCCATACAGAAACTGAAACCGAATAAGGCAGTTGGGCCTGATAATATACCAGCTTATATTGTGAAGGGTTGTAGTGATATTTTTAAAGAACTGCTATATACGTTATTTAATTTATCAATAAGAACACGTGTATTTCCGGATATGTGGAAAGAATCAATTATATGTCCAGTTCCGAAAGCAGACAATAAAAATAAAGTTGACAACTATCGTCCTGTAGCCATATTGTCAACGGTTGCTAAAGTATTTGAAAGTGTCATTTATGATCAGGTCATGCAGCATGTTAAGCCGGTACTTTCAATATATCAACATGGCTTTTTACAGAAAAGATCTACTGTAACTAATCTCGCTATAATTACAGACTTCATAGCTTCCGCCATAGACAATAAAGAACAAGTAGATGTTATATACACGGATTTTAAAAAAGCATTCGATACTGTAGACCATAATATACTAATTCAAAAGCTTTCCACATTCAGATTTAGTCCTTCTATGATCCATTTCTTCAAGTCTTATTTAAGTAACCGTAGACAATCCGTTCTATATAAAGAATATAAAACCAATTGCTTTTATGTCGGTTCCGGTGTTCCTCAGGGATCTAATCTTGGTCCTCTTCTGTTTTTATTATTTATTAATGACTTACCACGCTATATTCAAAATTCTCGTAAGCTGTTGTTTGCAGACGACTTAAAAATATTTGTCAATGTAGAGTCATTGGATGACTGTCTACTGCTTCAACAGGATTTGACCAGTATACTGAAATGGTGTTCTAGGAATAGACTTGAAATAAATATTGCTAAGTGTAAAGCCATGACCTATAGCAGACGGGAAAAAACTTACGATTTCACTTACTCGATCAATGGAATAAGCTTAAAAAAATTGGATACAATTAAAGATTTAGGTGTTACATTCGATAGTAAACTAACCTTTTTGCCACATGTGGTAAATATGACCAATGATGCATATAGAAACCTAGGATTTCTTGTTAGGACAACCAAAGAATTTGCAAATGATAGCACTTTCAAAACTCTTTACTATTCGTATGTTAGGTCCAAACTTGATTATGCCTCACTTATATGGAATCCTTCTATGAAAGCTAGTTGCCAGAAGATCGAGCACGTACAAAGCAAATTTTTACGTTTTCTCACATACAAACGGACTGGTTTCTACCCGAAATACGAATCTTACAATAATTTAATCGATAATTTTAAATTTCAGAAACTTGATCAAAGACGAACATTAAACGACCTACTCTTCTTGTACAGACTTTTGCACAATAAAATAGACTGTACCGAATTAATTGCAAAAATAATTATTAAGGTCCCATCCCTCAGAACGCGCGAGGGAAATAGTGGCCTATTATACTACAGAAAAGCTCGTACAAACGTATTAAATGTGTCACCTACATGGAGAACTAGTGCTACTGATAATGCAATAGGTAAGAATTGTACAAATTTGGACATATTTGGAAATTCGGAAGAACTGTACAAAAGATTAATACGGAATTTATTGTAAAAAAAATGAGAAAGAGAAAGAAAAAGAAACTTTTTGGACAAGAAAAAGGGTATAGATGTTCTATTATTTCTGTCTTTAAATACAACAATGTAACAATTATTGGAGACGCTATAAATAGGCATTAAGGCCTGTTGTGTCGATGAAACAAATAAATAACACCATTGGATGGACCGGTTCTCCACACCCTTCACGATTGATTTCCAGGTATATATTGAAATGTGAGAGATATTATAATGTATGCAATATCACGCACAGTATACATAGTGTATAAGCGTGTTTCGCTGCTGAAATATACCGTAATGAGAGTGCATCTCCTTAATTACATAGGTTCTGTTTCCTACTCAGTTATTTTAAGTTTAGTTACTATTATATGTTTTCGAGGTTGGCGAAAACATAAACACATACACTGTTAAAACATAGAGAAATAACATTATAATTATTCACCTTATTGATTATTTTCTTCTGCAGATTATTCTTTTATCTTGACCACTTTTCTAGCAAATATTATGACATATCAAAAGTATTTCATCACACAACTTCCCACTAGCAGGCAACTGCCGCAAAACCTTTTGCTGATGCTGAGTCACTAAACAAAGAACAAGCGCCTTCCGTTAAGTCTTGAAGTAACAAAAGACAAACACGTAGCGTATGGAACGTACGTATATCCAATAGACGTATAATGGATATGAATGAATAGAACAAAATTGCTGCAAGATGCGAAATCAATATTGAATGTATATTAGACGTCTAATAGTTATGGAAGTTAGACCTTAGACATTATCTGGCTCTCTATACCTTCTTCAGATATCTATTATACATTATGTGCTATGTGGGAAAGTACAAAAAATTAGTACAATTTAAACCGGTTGAATTTTGAGTAGAGATATTCACTTTTAATAACGAATTGTCATAAAAACGTAGAAAATTAGTTAGAAATATGTTAGGAAGCTTCAAATTAAATCTTTACCGTGATCGTAACGCTTACACTAGATGGTGTTCTTGGAATAATCATAAGATGGCGGAAGGTATAGCCTCTATCCTTTTATTGTTTCCAACTACAATATGGTAAGCGTTTAATATTTTTGTTTGATTTAGAAAATTTGTTTTGTCCGATTAATTTTGATAACATTCCAAGATTAGATTAGATTCATTTAGTCGTGATATTGTGATTGCGTTGTTCGGTTATTAGTTTGAAAGTCAACTGTGATCCGATATATTTATAGTATTTCTAATATTTCAAAAGAAGTTAAAATTAATTGTTTTTAATTAAATCCAATGTGTTTGTTAATCGTCTCTTCAATTCTGATTGTAAATTTACTTTGGCAAGCATTATCAAATTTTCTAGACTCAATTGTTATTATCAAATACATTCAATTTAATTTATTAATCTGAAATATATACTGATTCAGTTCAGAATCAGGTTTGTATTTCGAGGACCACTTCGTTCTGGAATTGCAATCAGTTAAGACAACTGTTATATATTCGATATTTTTATATTTGTTCGGAAGTTTGACCTGGAAAAAATAGTTTGCTCTGGAAGCGGATGATCTCATTCGATAGTACTATTGTACATACTCGATGACCTCTATACTCAGCTTCTGTTTGGCAGGACTGATTGATTTTTTCTTGCTTCACTGATGTAAAAGTTGGAGGGTTAAATAGAGGAGCAGAAGTATTATGATTATTAATGTTGCCTACTTATTTTACGCACTCGGCACCAAGGCGCGGATACTTTGGCTTAACCCTTAACCAGAGGCGGAAAGCTAAATTTTACCCCAGGTCGGTAAATTTCTTTGTGGAGACTTTTACCGGTTGACCACACTGCTAAGCTAGCTAGTAATTTCCGAAAACAGGGCGCGTAAACGGACAAGGTCACAATTGTTAGTTCTTGAGTAACATCCGCAACAACAGATCTTTTCGCAACAAAAGATAATATACCCTAACGCGCCTAGTAACGTGTGTAATAACAAGTTTTGGCCTGCAAAGTGATACTAAAACTACAGTTATAGATCCTGTAAAACAGTTAAATGGCAAACATATTGAACTTTAGTTAATTTATTAATTTTTGGTTAATACATTTTAATGTTACTTTGTTCCACATTGACAAATTCAATTTTGGGGGTAAAATATACCACCACGCGCCTACTAGCGTAATGAGTCCTGGCTGTAATGATGAAATGTAACGCATTTTATCATGCATTATTTTTTAACTATTGATATCAAATATGTAATACGAAAATTATTTGCAGCTGCTAAAAGGATCAACGTGGAAACAAAAATACATTCTAAAAAAAATGAATATTTTGTACCAAATGATGAATGCAATTTCGAAATAAAATACAACCCACACGTGCCTGGTAGTAGTAAAGAAACAGGCCCACGAAGTTGAAAATTAAATAACGTTTATATTCTTTACATAAAAAAATAAAAGTATTAATAAATATGTTGAAACACTTTGTATTGGCAAGCAACGGTTGGACGGTAGAGTAAGCAAAGGGTAGCTGCTTTCCAAGTTTCTTTGTCTATATTGAATCTTTAATTTGCAGACTCCGTTTCTGTGGTATTGCAGTATTCAAATCTTGTACGATTTTAACGCTTGTATCATGGAAGGAGGGCCCGATTTTAGCTGATGAAGGATCATGATTCACACTGTGAATGATTAAAGCCGAAAGTATTTGGATGTATTGATACTGGAATCCCATTAGAACACAGGCAAACCAAGGCAGCTTAGCTGATCAATTCTTTTCTTATAAAAGTTTCGGAAATAATCTTAAGTCGAACATAGAGAGGTAAAAAGTGTATCAAGTTCAACCTTCTTTCTCACATTTCTTTTATTTTGCTATCCTTGTATTTCACTGTTTTGAAGTGGATACTTGAATTGCACTAGATATTATTTATGATCCGTAAAGATAACACAAAGTATTTGCTAAGATATCTTTTGGAACAAACCCTCCGAAAATGATGCTTTGAGCTTTGAAAAATCATTAAAAAATATTTGAAATTTATGTTCGCAGCACGTGAATAGCGCATAACATCACTCATACAATACTATAAACAAAACCAACTGCAATAGAAGTCTCAAAGTTCAAAGACCACGTTTCATGAATTATTGAATTATTACCTGTTAACCATGGAATAATTGTTATAAATTAAACTTTTTGCCTGGCACCGTTGACATGATATCACTGCTATCTTTTCTTCTATAAATTTTGTTATCATGGTCAACTTGATCACTGGTGGTGAATTGCGGCTCAAGGTCAATGTTTTGGTCAATATGTACCAGCGAAGAACCTTATTCAAAACCACATTCATCAACGTCCTGTGTTCCTTTTCTTCCTTCCTTACGATGCTTAGCACAAGCACGACGTTTGAAGCTAACGTAATATATTTATGATATCTAAAGCAACGAAAAACGGTCAAGCATATTCCCTCAAATCTTTGTCTTCTCCATGTCCCACTGCTAAAAATCATTTTTGGTCCAATGTCCAGAGGTTTCGATGATTTCCAGAGGCACTATTTCCTTCACGATCAGATAACAAATAGATGTTCTGTTTATCGACAGGCGATGGTTCTTACTTGATAACTTTTTCCAAAGTTGATTCACGTAAATCTTTGATCAATTCTTAAGTTTATTTCATTTTAATCTTCAATTGCTTTACACACTTGGGTCTGAAAATGTCGTGATATTTATAGTACTTTGTGAAATCTTTTCACTATACCACTACCCTAATAAGATTGTGAGAAATGATCAGACCTCGGTCAAACGTGCGCACATATCTTTCATGTTAGCAGGTGACGGTAATCCAGTTTGATGTATTCACAAAATTGTGTCTTTCACTTTATGATAAATTATACAGACATCTCATTTAATGGCCGGTAGTGTGAAAGATAAGTTTTCTAATAAAGAGAAGTTCCCTTTACGTTTCAACTCATTCCAGTTCACAGTTTTCAGTTTAAGGAGTAAATAATGTGTTAATCGTTTCATAGGAAAATCATCAATTCTTCTGGGCAGAAGAATTCCGCATTATTTAGTTAACAGTAAACACAAACTGTCAGCCTTCAAAATAGCAACTTATCAGAATAACAATACATTACTTGCTGAATAAACTAGTACTAAAAGAAGTCTTCTTTCATTTTTACAATGTTTTGTTTAATTTATTTAACTAAATTAAGATGTTCTGGTCCTTCCATGTGAAAACAACATTAGGTTACGTTAGGTTATGTTAAATTAACAAAATTCTACTTTGTTCATCTTTTAATGACTGCTGATGAAGCTTTTCACCGTAACGTGTGAACATCTATTAGCATTTCCTGACAGGTTTTAGCTGTGTAGAGTTGTCAGTGTTCAGTAAAACAGATATTCAAGATGTCCTCTGTCCATCTCTGAGCCTTGCCGATGTCATTCATCTTCAGCAACAGAGTGGAAATGGTGAAGCTGCTTCCCTTCACCATGATATCTTTATTCGTGGTTATATTTTCCGAGCCTTTGCAGATCCCTGTAATAACTGCAAGACATCAGTACTGTTTCGGTCCTCCCCGGAATATTTCCGATACCCACCATATCTGGTCGGCATTCCCATATCATCCATCTGGGGAGGCGCCTGGTGGAAGAGTGGTAACTCCAACCCGGTCAATCAGAATACGCGTATAATAATATCTATCGCAAGACCTTGAGAAAGCAAAGCAAACATTCTACCAGCTGTGTTACGGCCGCTTGGTTTACTTCGAAAACTTATATATTATTTGTTTTTTAACCTAAGAATAGAGGATATTTAGAAGTGGGAGCAGAAACATAAATTTTGGTCCCACTTCAAATTAAATTAAGCATTTGCAACAATTAGCTGCTGAACTGAGTGAATCAGTTAAAAACAAAATAGCGTCAACATTTCAGTGCATGCTCAATCCCCTTTCCCAAGGTACAAGCGTTCAAATAGATCTGGCTCCAGCCATATCATTCCTCCTCCTGTGTTGTCGACTACGCGATGAGGTGACGACATGCGTTTCTACCATCACCTAAGTGCCCAGAAACAATCAAAAATAAAATTGCGTCAACCTTTCAGTGCATGCTCACCATTTAGATCCTAGACTATCAGTATCACTTGAGAATCGACATGACTACTCATTGAAAATTAATAATGAACTTCTTATTTCAAAGCATACACGTTTTGTGTTGTTTGATTAACTAAATAATCTTAAACGGTAGGCTTGTTCAATACTCGAATTGACCCTGACAATATTGTCGGGACCTGTTAGTGACACAGTAGAATACAGAACCAATTTTTCGAGAAAGAAACAACAACAACAAAAGACTGTCTGAATAATAATATGCATGGTATTTTCGTACCTGTGTTACTTCAACGGCTAGAAAAGGCTATTGTTGAGATGTCAAGCATAACAACAAAAAGACATATGCCCATATATGAGCATGGTTAAATGAAAATCTCTTACACATATACAGGGAATGAATTTTGTATTGTTGTTGCTCTGGCCACATACAAGTGGAAGAAAATCAAGTACTATTGAAAGCACAATATTAGCAGTAAGGGACAGAGAAATCAGGTTAATTAAGTGCTACAAGAGTGTAAATTATGGAGAGCGTGTCGAAAGTTACGAAATGGATAAATGTCTCGGTTAGAATAAGGTTTCTCAAGAAATTACAAGAAACAAAATCCGACGTCCTAGCTAAATTCTTTGTGCCGACCCATGTGTACGTTCAAGATTGACCTATTTTAAATATAACTCCCACTTTTCCTTCCAGATTCTGAATATTCTGCACTGTGTATATTCTTCGACGTTTGGGAAAGATCTCTTGTTACAGCCAAAGTAGCTGCCACACGGTGGATACTAGCGACTAACTACAGAGAAATAGTGCTCAATGTTTTAAGTGTGTCAATATCTGCGTTATTGAACAGAAACGAAGTCATTATTAGTTTATGTAGACACTCATCACTGAACATAAAAGATTTATGTCATTGAAGGAATTAATTCTATGTTAAAATGATCTAACAGAAACAGCATAGCTTGTCCAGCGTCTTA
>JAGDQP010033744.1:2621-20508 GCA_022664845.1 Lepisma saccharinum | reverse complement strand
AATCTGTAACAATTCAATTTGAAATCTTGGTGTAGTGAAAACCACTTCACAAGCTATCACTGAAAGCTTATCCACGTATGCACATTACCTTAACATGATCTAGTTTAGTTAATTGACTCTTAGTTGACGCAGTTAAAAGGAAAACACACACACACACACTGGCGTAACAGGCCTATAGGCCCTGAGCCTGCCCCAACGCCATCTGTCCGTGTTTGGTGGAACTGCGTCCACCTGAGTAATGGCTGTGTGGTCAGCACTTCGCGTACCTAACCACGAACAGGCGTATCAGGAGCTTACCAGACCGAAGTTGACACAGTTACTTCAGGACAATTTGCTGTTGCTGCCGTTTCAAGTAAATTATTTCTGTATATTTTACGACGGAGTATGCCAAAGAAATTCCAAACAATAAATTGGCCGCTTCATATTGTGAAAGTAAATTAATGTTCAAGTATATTATCTGTAAACTTATCATACGGTCGGTGTATTTTACTGTAGCAGTATCAAATAGCTTACACTGAAATTGCATTCTTCCACACATAGTCAGTATTCTAGTAGTTCGGTGTAAATAGATTGTATTGTAGATCTAACTGAATCTTGTTGAAAGCACTTTCAATGTGTGGAAGCATAGGAAAAGTATACATCTACGTATTTAAAAGGAAAACTCACCAAGTGCTGGGACTCTCTTCTTTGCCATATCTACATGTCCAAATGAGCATGGTTGTTTTGTTACAGCCGCTATAGCCCTGCCCGACTTAGTCTTCGTAAAGCAGCTGATCTTCGCATTGGTACACAGATCTTAGAGAATGCAATAACCAATTTCAGGTTAGCTCAGCTTTCAATTAGTTCTAAGCTAGTGAGGTATTTATAATGCTAGCAGATATATCACATAGAGCACTTTTTTTTTGGTAGTATATATTTTTGCTTGAGAAAGACTATAGCTTAAGTTTTTTACTCGTATTATTTAGTGTTCTTTCAACTGAAGCAATAGAATTAAACTTAGTTTTCCATGTGAATACATTTCTACGGAATAGAGTATTTTCTCACCTCACATGTTTGTTTTTTGTGGAATGAAAAGTGTATATGTGAGAGTTTTGTTTAAATAGGTCCTATAATGAGACATAAAGAATATGTGTAACATTAAGATAAACTTAAGAAACCTATATAGTTACGAATCTTTTGTGTATAAACGATTTGTTTATTACATATAACAAATGTATGAGGGCACGGAATCGTATTAAACTACAGGTAGTACTCTTCTGTGAACCGAGTTTGCCGCATGCACTGGGGGAGCTAAGAAAGGTTTGTTTCGCATCAGATTGGCACTCAAGTGCCCTTATGTTGTAGCGTAGATCTTGTTGCAGAGAAGAAAACCCTTCTGATGTCATCTTTGTCAGAACGCAAACTTTCGAATTGGCTCTTGAATTTAAGACACTTGCTGCGAAACATTACGCCTGTGCGTCTCCCCTTTTCCCGGTAGGTGGGCGGCTTCCTTAAGTACCTATTACACTACATGAAATTCGATTTTCGATCTGCTGTAAGTTGTATTTAATAAAGTCTTCTTGACTACTGAGATATATTTTTTTGGGGGGGAGGGGACTTAGCATTGATTAATGTTTATGCATAATTCGTGGGTGTGATGATGGCACTATAATCAAACCAAATTCTATATTTTCTTCGGAGAAAGTACCTAAGCACTACGAGCTGATCCAAAAAGTTCTTACCCTTACCATGATCCAAATGTGCTGCGGATCTGAAATTTGGTGCACTCACTTTTCCGTATTTACGTAACCTATAGCACGCACACTTCTTACACCTGTGGAACCATCCTTTAGTGCCATTTTCGTGGGAACCGCAGATTTGGAAGCAAACCATGTGGTCATGGCAGTATTGGCATTATCCAATATCCTATTTGGTAACAGGTAGAAGCCTGAAGGAAAAAATCACGGATCTGTAACACATCTACAGCATGATAAGGGTAATAGCTTTATGGCCTCTCCACATATCATTCCAGTCTCCCCCCTTTATTCCAAATAAAAAAATGACCTTGGCTCTCCAATAGGTGTAAGGAGTTTTGATAAAGTTTCTAAGTAACTTTCAATCTTAAGTAACGATACCGGCCTTCTCTTTCCTTTTCGCTATGGAGAAAATTTTTTACTAGCTCTCCTCGCTTATCAACAGCATTTAAAGTAAGATAGACTAGGTTGTGATAAGGATAATTTTCACGGAGCGAAGCGATCCAAAGGTAAATGATTAGATCATGTATGTTCGACGTGAGTTGTAATAAGCTTAGATTAAGTACATATACTTGGTTTCAACTTATACAGGGAGGAAACATAAGCATCATAAGAGAAAAATAAGTTGGTCATTGAATTTATGGTCTCTGCATAAGTTGAAGGTACCATCCCGGCAATTACCTGTGGTGACAGGAGAAACTTCAATCAGGATTGTCGCCCGCTGATATCGAACCCAGGACCTATCGAATGCGAAGCCACCACTATACCAACCGAGCTATGGCCGCTCGGTATAGGTTGGAGTAATATTATCGTGAGAGTAACACATGTTTCTCCTCTGAGCTGCATGCTACTTTAATGCTGTGATTGTCGAGATGCGTTTAATGTGTAATTATTGCGAGTGTTCCTAAAATGTGACCGTTTATTTAAAACAAAATGTTTGTCATGTGAAAGTGTAGTAAACGATTTACTGGTGGCCTCCAGCATAAATTTGCTCCGAGCCAAAGTTGCCTTATTTTATTTTATTTTAGTCAAAATTTGAGCATAAATTTGTCGTCATGTGAGCGATTAGTTGTATTCTTCCATAAGCTATATCAATGCCAGATTTTTTTAAGTGTTGCTTAATTTGAGTACAAAAGAGGTAATCCTAGATTTATTAGATATTACTGTATTTTCTGAAGATATTTTTATGCAGTAAGAAACTGTAGAATATGACTTGATAGCTAAATGAAGAATAGAACTTCGTGGAATAAGTTGAAGTGAATAAAGTACAGTAAAAATATTTTGCATATGTTTTCTAAAATTGGAACAGAATCTAGACTAAGCTTTCTTTCGTTGTCAGGAGAATTATTTGTAGGACAAGTTACATTACAGGATGTACGCAGCAGTGTTAAGATTTATTGGTGTAGAGTAAATTTACTTAATAGATACAGAATAAAATCACAAATGTGTTTTGTAGATGTAAAATCGTTAATTTCTAGACAGGTTTAGTACTAAGTTAATGCACTGCAAGTTTTTCATCTGCATATTGTTGTGTGTAATATGTTCGCAAGAAGTGTTGGCTATGAAATTAGCGTGGGTTTGCTCCTAGTTGACAAAAGGGCATCACTTTCTTTTTTTGTAACTACAGCTTGCGAATACTAACTGCACGAAATCTAAACTGCATCTTCATTTCATAGCAAAGAAGGCATTAAGTATACATGAAGATTGGACATGTTCCGCCACTGTAACACATTTTCATCGGGTTGTTGTATAATTATTTTTACACAGACTATTCGGGTATTGCATGTAGCCAGATACGTACAAGGGTTGGACAGAAGAGCTGCCTGCAGGGTCCTTTTGCTTCAGTCGTTTTTCGTTGGTTGGTCACAAAGTAGCTCTTATGTAAAACATGGAACTTCAGTATAGGTACTGGGTACAGTGTTCCACAGACAGATCACAATATCAGACGTGTCTGTCTTCAAAAGAGGGCAGATAGTAGGTGGAACTGCGGAGTTTTTTCATGTGTCGAGGATTATGGCGCCATATCTAAAGGAAAACGGAACCTCGTCTAATAAAGAGCATGTGCAGGGACGAGCCGAAGCTCTCAGAGACAAAAGGGGTACTTCGGTGTATTGTGACCCGAAATCATAAATTAACTGTGATTACTATCGCAGGAACTCTAAATTCCCATCTTGCCAGTCCAAGTGTCAGCGAAAACGGTACGTCAGGAATTGCCGGTAATGCCACCTTACGTGAACATTCACGGTAGGGCTGCCATATCCAGGCCTTTGGTCAGAGCCACGAAAACTTTTCTACGCTTACAGTGGTACAAAAACTATGGAAATTAAACGATGTAGCAATTTAAATGTGTCATAATCTCTAGTGAGTTGGTGCAAACAGTGTTCCCAACGTGAAAAGGGTTTGTATGTGGCGAACACTGGCGGAGTCATATGATCCTCACTGTCCTGTGCGTCCAGAGAAACATAGCGGGACTCCGGCATGATTTGGGGTGCCATTTCATGATTTTCCTGATTGTTTTGTCGAACCATCGTACTGTAGTTGAATGTCCTGAATTCTGCAGGATCAGTTGTAGTCAGTGGTGGAAATTTTGTTTCCTAATGTTGTTATGTTCTAAGACGATAATGCACCTTTGCACACGGCTCACCGTGTCAAATAATAATTTGCGGAGCATGGCAGTAAAGTGCTGGTCTGCGTAATCACCGGACGAACATCAATATCATTGAACCACTGGATCTCATGTTTCGTTTCGACAGCCATCATCATTGACGGAACTTCAGGATGTTCTGTAAGAAGAATTGCTCGAAATACCACTTAGTACAGTTTGGGACCTCGATACATCGATTCCGCAGCGTATCGCTGCCGTTTTGCATTCTAGAACTGGAGGGAGGGGAGGTCCACTTGTTACTGAGCCTGTCAAACCCCTGTATATTGTTATATTTAAGTAGTATCAACTAAAAGCCATAGAAATTGTGGCGTTAGTTTTTCCATTATAATATTCTGGTTATAGCTTCTGAATGTAAAAAAATCCTTTTTAAACAAATTACTCGGTATGACCTAAATAACAACAATATACATATCTGGTAACACTTGACATTCGAATAATCTGTGTAAAAATCATTACATACAAACCTACTGAAACCTTGCCGTGGAGATGCATGAAACGTACAGTCTTCCAATATACTTAATCATTCATAAAGTTTAGGAACACCATGTTTGTTGTGCGAAGCATCCAAATGGGCGATAATTTTCACGAGTTTGCCATCTAAATAATTAAAGTAATGTATTTGGGATACATACACATTTCAGGAAATAACTTGTGTGTTAATTCACAATACAAGATTCACTAGTATATGTCTAAGACTTGGTGTTTTTCGATAGAGAATAAGAGCAAATTATTAGAATACAATCGAACATTGTTCCAGATTACAATGCTTCATTAAATAGTTCCTATAAGTTGTAATAATGTAGTGGGTTTACACAGCATAAACATAAAAAGTAGAAGCAAGTAGTGAACATGTAAGTCTACATATAATATCGACATCCTTAAAATAATAATAAAAATGTTGATTCTATGCCGCACAAGTGTCGAAGTTAACCGATGGAAGTTATAAATTTGCAATTATACAAATTAGCAAGAAGTTATAAATTTGTAAGGAAACCATGGTAAATTGACAGTCAGAAACTCTTTAAGCGGAGTCGTAACCAGAATAAAATGAAACGTTGTAGGGTGCTTCATTCATCTAGCTTCGCTTGGTTTGGCAATGAATCCAGTATTATCCTACTAGCTTCGAAATTGAAACTGCTAACTTCCGGGGAAACCTTTTCTGCCGGCCACTGGAGTTTAAACATTCGGCTAAGCACGAGCTCAACAATACACACTACGAAAGTAAATCGCGCGCTGCAGCGGCAAAGCGGTGACAGTCTATAGGGCTAGTTCGGAATAATCTGTATTGCACCACGTATATTAAAAGTAGGAGTGTATAAAGTGTGGAAATTAAATGATTCAAGTACTCAAAAGTATTTTTGTGGGCAATGAGGTTGGGGGATTTGACGCGGGTGAAACCTATGGACATCAGTAGCATCGTATATTGACGCATATACCCAATAAAGGAAACAAATTAGAATTTAGATCGAATAGGCTTCATTGGAGCTATCACGTTGATGGAAAAGTAACTGAACTTCTCGTATTTTTCTCTTAGATCAGTTAGCTTTGCCACTGTACAGTTATTGAGAGTAAGCGCTCTGGAATAGTGCTTGGAATAATGAACTGTATATTAACTTTGTTTCCGAAGATTCATGGAACCAACCCCATGAGGTGTTTTAATATTCCTTTTTATTGTTCCATTTAAGGATGTAAGTATAATATATATTTAAATAGTTCAAGCGTACGTACTGCATTAAATCGCTTAAATTAGATGGAATCTAATTAATTAAAAACTGAAGTTGAATGTGAGCAAATTGAACACATCTCTGAAATGATTTGGTTTATTACTTTCACTTCTGCAACCATAGTAGTTCTTAGGAGTTGTTTCTACTGCTATGTTGTAAAATGATCTATTTCCATTACAGTCCAAGTAGTCTTACATCGAAAAAATATGGAGAAAGTTTGATTGGTGGGATTAATAGTTTGAAATCAGCTGCTACGTCTATGGCCAAGAAATTTGATGAGTTTAAAGAAGCAATCTCAGCTAATAATACACCAGTAAAAGGTGGAACGATGTCGTAAGTATTGTGGAATGCATACTTTTCTATTCATGTTGCACATTTTTAGAAGCGAAGATTAAGTTGTTTATTTATTGATCCGGTATAGAGAATTGGTTTATATGTTTCATGTAGTTGTATTTTTTTAGGTTAACGTTCTTTCAGTTGATAGCGAAGCTCATTTCAGCTTTCAGACATACTGGATGTAAAATTTCAGTAAACAGAGGATTTTGTAAATGTAGTGTTCTGAATGTGTGAAGATATATGTGCAGGTGAGTATACATACGTAAATCCGTACTTAAGCAAATGTTATTCCAAAGTTGACAGAAGCAAAACATTTTGGAATGCGCAAAACATCGTAGTCTTTTCCGCGTGCTTCATGCAGTATACAGAGCTCCATGTATTGAACATAGAGAGATCTTTAGTTTTCTACTACTATATTTTTGTCATACTGGCATATTTAGCCTCTTCGAAGCTAATTATATATTCTAACTTTCAGTATTTCCTTACTACCGTCGTTGGAAGGTGATAGAGTTAAAACATAAGTATATAGACACTACTGAAAAGTACGAGTACTCGAATTTTACACAAAACGGCCAATGAGAAAATTTTGCAAGTCTGAAAATCTCCACAGTATGACAATATGAAGTGAGTATTCAAACCTGATTAAAACCCGTGTTTAGTTTGTTCAAATTGCTACTTAGCTCGCTTCAGTGTGCAAGGGCACTTTCATTAAACTTCTGTACTTCGAATTATATTATTTACCCAGTAAAATTCTATGATATTAATGAATAAAATAATTTCTATCCTTGCATAATTTTAATTAGAAAACCAATCTCTAAAATAGTTTCGTTGTCCTTGTTACACAAACACATTTGCATACAAGATTGTAGATTGCTTTCAATATCTTTATTTAAAGGGATTGTTACGAGATCATTATTCAATGAATGTTTATAATTACTTAATTATTTTCATAATCTTACCGTACATCGATATATTATCGATATTTTGAACTTCAATTTGTATTGCCACTTTACTTAATACATAACTTCACAAAATCTCTCTTCTTGTCCTTCAGTTTCTAAATAAGTAACTAATTAACTTAGCTCAAACCATAATGTTTATGGTCGGACTGTGTTTCTGTTATCCACGTTCCCCAGAGATTCAAAATAGTAATTTACAACGTTTGAATTGTAAAAAATTAAAATTTCTGGACATAATTATAAAATAACATAAACTCATTATCCAAAAATCATCATCACTGTTCCAGGCTGTGACATCACGTCAGATCGTTACGAGTGTTGACAAATCTTCAACTTCTTGGACTAGGAAAATTTTTCTTTGGCCATTTTCTATGAATCTGGGTGTCCTTAATATAAATATACTATTGAATTCAGCTCAGATAACTTGTGTCTTCTTTGTTTATTATTTATTTCTCGTCTTCGGGAAGTGATTAAGAGGTTTAGGGTTAAAACATAAGTTGATGATGGTCGTTCATGAATGATCAATGTGTTCCCAAAAGCCTTGAATTGCAGAGTGATCATATTGGTACCAACATGACCTTTCCTATTGATATTCGTAGAATTTATACTCCCCTTTCACATGAACTACATTTCAAGAAAGCGTGGATTATAGCGTGAGAAATTCTGGAAAATATTTAATAATTTGACTTACATGGGTGTCATCCATGTAAGTCAAATTCTTAAATACAGGATGACCCAAGGAAACCTCCCACATTTGAAAGGCTAATAAAACAAAAAGTATTGAAGAAAGAAACTTGCTTATTGTTGAAAAATATAAAAGACGATTGAAAGCAGTTTGTAATGACTAAGGTTCGAAAAGCGTCTAGTAAGTGTTTATGTTTTGAAAATTACGTCTGGTAAGTGTTGTCCATTCTTACCAATACACATTTGCAAACGCTTTCTGAACTTTATCATCATCCAACGTGTCATATCTTGTAGAACAGCTGCTATATCCTCTTGAATTACTCTCTTGAGGTCGTCAAGAGTGTGGGGCGGATGTGCATAAACCTTGGATTTAAGGAGAGTTGGATTAGTGATGAAGCACATTTCCACTTAAATGGTTATGTGAACAAACAACATTTCCGCTATTGGTCTCATCGTAACCACCGATTCCTGCACGAAAGATCATTACACTCTTTTAAAGTTACTGTTTTTTGTGCAGTTTACAGAGATGGCATTATTAGTTCTTATTTTTTGAAAAGGAGGGTAACATTGACGGTAAATGTGTATTGCTAAGAATGGACTACACTTACCAGACGTAATTTTCAATACATAAATACTTACCAGAAGCTTTTCGAACCTTAGTCATTACAAACTGTTTTCAATAAACAATTTTCTATCTGCAATACATATTGTTTTATTAGCCTTTCAAAAGTGGGAGTTTTTTTGGGTCTGTATTTTCAACACGTTTATATATATATATATATATCTCCAAACAGGGGCGTCGAAAACTATATATATAATAGAAAAAACTCCAAAGTTGCGATATATATATATACTTTTCTATCTGTATTATTATTGCTCTTTCAACTTTTCTCCGTCAAAAAGTTGTTTCTTCATGAATAAGAATCTAAAGAAAGTACTTCAAAACTTCAAGGTATCTGTTAAATACGTATGAAATAGAGCAGTTAGCTGAATCTACTGTCAACAACTATGTAGTGTTTTGACTTTCAGCTCAATGCTGTTGAAAGTGAAAACTAGTTGGGAAGTGATTAGTAATATTATTTGTCATTGTAACTTCAAAACAGTTTATATTGTATTGTTTTCAGGCAACGATCGTCGGAGAGAGACAGTTGTTACAGTAGCTACTTTGAGGATGACTGTGTTGATTCGAACGTAGGTGCCGAAGATCGTCATCGACAGTCCAGCGACTTCTCGTCACTACAATATGGAGATTATTTCGGCAGTCTAACGGAAAATTTTCTGGATCTCCTTAGTGAAGGAAGTAGGAAAGGAAGTTCGACAAATCTCCATCCAAATGGTAAGAGGCTCTGTGGATCTATCTGCTCGATTCATGTTGAAAGTCGAATTTATTTTGAAGTTCATAGCTATTTTTTCGTACTTTTTAACTTCGAAATCCCGTGCCTAGTAATACTTGTATCCCCGGAATAACCTTATCATTCCGTTTAATTTACGGGTGATATTTGGATGCTATCACAGGCGATGTTAGAAATTCTGTAGTGTTTGATTATCTGTTTTGTTAACCATGCTTAATAGCTATGAGGAAGGGGTGAATTCGTAGTATTTCATAAATCATTTTAGGTTTATCCGTTGACATATTAAACGCGACTGGGACCGAAAGGAATAAAAGTTGAGTGCCTGCTTACAAGGCCAGTATTTGAAAAATAAATAAAAATAAAAGACAGAAGTTTCGCTGATAAATTCGTATAGTATCAAAATGTAGGGGGAAAGAAAATTTAATTTCCAAATTTAGTGTTCTCTGATATATATATATTTATTTTTATTAATTAATTAATTACAAAATCTTTGTGATGGTGTTTCATTATTATTATTTGCATTTCTTTGATTTTAGTATACCATTTTTATACTGATTGTATTAGAGCAACGCCTTTTTCCGTGGAATCATGTATACGTGACCCCACGATTTGAAAAGATGGAAAGAGTTTCAGTGATACGTTTTTGGTAGTGTAAAAGGTGATGTTATATTTATTTTTCCTTCCATACGATTTATATACCGAGCACATCATTGTAACAGACTTATATACCGAGCAGATCATTGTAACAACCTAGTGGCCGTAGTTCAGTTGGTAAAGCGTTGGCTTCGCATTCGGGATATCCTGGTTCAATACAAGTGGCCGACCATCTTGACTGAGGTTTTTCTAGGGTTTCTCCTCAGTCACTCAAGATAAACGCCTAAGTAACGCCAACTTAAGTCCTGGCCGACTGCTTCCCGCAGTCTTTCCTCTATCCTATTCCGGCCTGAGCCACAGATGTCTAGAACCATAAATAAATTCAAATTACATCACTGCAGCACTTCATTGTTTCAGTATGGTATACCTCATGGAGACATCTAAGGCATTTGAAGAAAAGAAGTTAAAGCTATGTTCTGCCATTCAGATTTAAACATTCGTCATTTTACACGAGCAGCGAGTGACGTCAGTTTTCATTTATTTATTTTTTTCACTTTGCATAGGGATTTTATATCGAGCCCAACTTTGCACTGTTCTTCATATATGTTGTAGATGTTCCTATGACACATATCATTAAAAGAAAAAAAGTGTTCTCGTTGTACAGTTCGAATTCGGAGAACAACAAATTTCACTTCCTGCGCTTCTAACAATACAAAATTTCAACTTTAATGGAAGCATTTCCATGCAACACTTTCATTCTTTGCTGACCGCGGTAGCCGCGTCAGGTCAGCATCTTCAAGATTCTGAGTTCGAGTCCCGTCTAGGGTATGGATGTTTTGTGGATTGTAGAAACTTAACAGCTATTGGAATCGAGACAAGCCGAAGTCATCAGTTACTAAAATGGGCCAAAATAACAAGTTTACCTAAGATGGGTCGTTTTCAATTAAAAATGACTGATATATATATATGTATGATCACCAGTAACATATTTTTATTTAAATATTACGTATAAGATACGAGCACATAATTTAAAATGTAGAGATTCCTGGCTACATGTTGGCATTTTAAGAAATTCACAACTAACACTTCTTAATTGCATCACTTTGTGGGACCAAGCTCTGGCCTTATTGACAGCCATCCTTTTTTAGTATTTGGGATGTGGAAATTGCTGCGATTCATTGGTGGTATTGGTCATGGGTGTAACGAAACTCGAGGTTGGGAGAGGGTCGAAAAGGATGGGGTCTGCATATATTAATTTTGTAAATTCAGAAAATACGTGTTACTTTTTTATGCGTGGAATTGGAATCACTAGTAAAATTCTCCTTTAATTAATTTAGTAGAGAGACTCCTTCTACACACACAATACCACAATTTATGATGATGTGCTCTTTGGGAAAAGGTTTCGTAAGTAGTTGATATTGCATTTTGCGTCCCAAACCATGTCAGTCAGGTTAGGAGCCACAGTTGCTCTCTCAGGTTTCTGAAAGGAATGAGAAAGTGACTTGAACGACTTTCTGTTTTACCTGAGAAAATTGCTCCGAACTATTCATGCTTTCTTCTATTATTCTGGTTGTTATATCTCATCGTTAAATTACTGAGATTAATAAGTATGGAAAACACGATAGCTAATTCACATCTTTGATTGATTTATATTAGTGCGTTTATTCTTTCCAGGACCAACAGGACCAACCCATACGGCATCTTTCTTGAGCCTTTGTGAAAATCTCTACCCGAAGTCATCGGTAAGGGAATCCAATGCACCAGTTGCGTTGGAAATTCTAATGACAACATGTTCCAAGTGCCATAATTGCTCATCCGTCCTTTATGATGAAGAAATTATGGCTGGATGGGTACCTGAGGACTCCAATCTTAACACAAAGTAAGTCTACTTTAAAGATATTAGCTTTTTTTTTTAACTTTGTGTTTTAAAAATTGTACCATTTTGGAATTTCTTTTAACAAAATTCCTCTACCTTGTTTATTGTACAGGGGAGTCAAAGGTTTTGCAGTATTCTGCTTTCTTACTTGCTTTATTCGTCAACGAAAGACGCCTAGCATTCAAAGCAAAGACCATCGTGTTGTACTGTCTGAAACCACTTTCCTGCCAGTTCTTCGATCCCACACCGGTACCAGTTCTTGTCTTTCGAAGTGAAAACCTCCTACACGGTAGCTTCCACTTCTTGATTGTTGATGCCATGATTGCAGGTAATAGGTGAGGCGAGATTCGGGTTATATATGCTGGGTGTGGCAGCAGTTCGATTTTCTCAAGTTCGTGAAGCTTATTCTGGGTCGTTTGAGCGGTACGGGCTTTGCGTTGTCTTGCTGTAAAACCACTCTCTTTCTGTTGACTTTTTTTTTCTTTCGCACAGTGTCATACATTCGCTTCAACTGTTCGGAGTATAGAGTGGCATTGATGATTCAACCATCCGGAACGAAGTTGTGGTTAATTATATCCACATAATTCCATCAGATGCAGAGCAGCACCTTGTGTTCGAACCGCCCTTGTTTGGCGACAGGTTTCGGAAGCTGACCCGTGTTTAATCACTGCTTATGCGTGTTTTGATTACGAAAAAATATTTACTTTTCATCACATGTAATTATTTTCTTGATAAAGCGTGGATCACTCACGTGGGTTTTCTAGGAGTTTCTTGCGAACATCCAGTCACTGCTGTGCTTGAGCTGGGATCGATTCGTTAGGCACAATGTGGCAACTGGGGATGCCTCTGTCGAGCTCGTGAAGGTGTCGAACCACACTGAACTGTGAGGTACCGATCTCGCGTGCTCTCCAAGTGCTGGTGGTTGGATTTGGCGCACGGCCTCAGAATCTATAGTTTTCGCCTATCTTGGCTAATTATCGAAGTTCTTCCAACCAGAGGTAAAGGAATATTGCGCGTAAGGGTCGTTTTCTGCCCCTCAACCGATTTTAATGAAATTTTGCGCGTAATATCTATACCATATGAGAGTTCCAATAATCCAAATTCTATGTCTATACCACTTCCGGTTATCATGGAATGTTAACTTCGCGCGTTAACTGGAATGCGCGTCCAAAAATGACCACTTCCGAATTCTAATTTTTATAATGTTGTTCAGAATAAACTCTGATATCTCCAGAATGACTTAAGCTATCAAATACAAATTTCGTTTGGAAAGTACTAATATAATGAAAATGTTGTAGTGTAAACCGAAACACTATAACCGTTTTGGAGATAAAAATTAATTTTCTTATGTAAGTGTTCAATTTTACTTATGAAAATTCACCTTTCCCAGGTAACTTTGTGTTGTTTAACCAGAATACGGTGGGTGGTGGAATCTGCGAACAGCAGAGTTAAGTAGTGAAAGGCTCTGGATCATGTAATACCCAACACACAAATAGGTAATATAGATTACGTCCATATCGTGTTCCATTTGTAACGTCTATCGGCCTGCGCTTGTGAGAGACGCGTCTACAGATGATGAATATATCGGGGGGAAAACATGCAGTTACTTGTGGAGAAAACTAATGGTTTACAAGAAAATGTCAGAACGATGGGATGGACAGAAAAGCACAAAATGTGATTTGGATATCATAAGAACTTCCAGATATATGATGGTTTATTTAGCTGAATTTCTAATATATATTTCCACGTGAGGTACTTCACTTTAGAGAATAAAATGTTTCTTCTAACCATCAGCCCCCATCTGTTACAAAATGATTTTTGAAAACGTTCTTCTACATGAAATGGAGGTTCTTTGATCGAAGTATTGTTTTGTAACTAGTGGGGACTGATGGTTAAACAACACAGTTTCCTGGGAAAGATGCATTTTTTACAAGTAAAATTGAACGTTTACATAAGAAAATTAATTTTTATCTCCAAAACGGTGAAGGATATAGTTTTTTGATTTACACTGTAACATGCTCATTATGTTAGTACTTTCCAAGCGAAATTTGGATTTGCTAGCTTGAGCCATTCTGGAGATATCAGAATTTATTTTGAACAACACTATAAAAATTAGAATCCGGAAGTGGTATGGACAAAGGATTTGGATTATTAGAACTCTCATATGGCCTAGATATTACGTGCAAAATTTCATTAAAATCGGTTGAGGGGCAGAAAACGGCCGTTATGCGCAGTACTCCTTTCTTGAACCATGTGGTTGTTGTGATCAACTGCACCTTCACCTTTTGCATTACAAATGTTCTCGAGCTTTTTCCGCAACCTTATGGTCCAATTCGAACTCGCACAACAAAAGTTCCCGAATTAGATGATGTTGCATGTTATTTATTTCTTTATTCTGTCAGTGCACACAGAACAAAGCACTGCACAACCCTTCACAGCACCAACTACTACGAAAATGACCCGTTCCAACGGGATCCTTCGATACCTTGAATTAGTTCGGTCACGTGACATATGCTCCGCGGGTTATGCATGTAAGTAAATATTGCAAAACTTTTAACTCAACTTTGTAGTAATTTAGCGAAGCATAACTTTCAGCAAATTTATATAAAACTGCTTTTCAGGAAGTGAGCTCTAAGAGATACTTCAATTTCAGTTCAAAGATAGCATAAACACACATTCTAGTTGTTGTTTTTGGGCGAAATTCCAAGTACTATCTGAAAATAATCTTAGATATAGAATATTGATGCTTGTATTTACAAGGTATCTATTTTAGTGTGTGTTCAGTTTTTATATATATATATATATATATATAACAATTCATTGTGTGTGCAGATACGTAAGTTGGAATTTTATTTATGGGCTTCAGGCATGTAAGTTGGAGTTACTCACGGTTTGCAGTTTCCAAGTATGAATTCATCGACATATATATAGATATAAAGATATGTGAAAAATAGAAACGTTGACTCTTACGTCTATGAGTTCGTTAATTTAGACAACTCGTGTATCAGTAGAAGCTAAGAGCATCTGCTTAGCTTGTGAACTGCAGTCCTTTTCTTTGAGGATATAACTGATATGTCAATTTCAATATTTTTTGCAAACTGTCATAAAACTTCTTCGCATAATTTAAATATCTTGGAGCAGGATTTCTGGTCGGTGCCTGAAAAACTGCTTTAGTAAGTTTACTCATTAAGTCATCCTAGAGTATGAAGTTAATAGTAATCTGTTTAAATAAAACTAAACATATTTTTTCGTTCGATATTTCTTTTTACCCTTTACGGCAGGGGCCTCCAACCTGTTCTGTCATTGGGCCGGATCGAGGCCGAATTCTAAGAAATAGAGGGCTAGGGCCGCATTAAAAAAGATCAACTCAAAACTGCTAGAGTAATTTTAATACTTTCATCTTTTAGCAGGTTGTATTTGTAATTTTGGATCTGTTTCGAGACCAGCCCGACCCGCGGACCGTAGGTTGGAGACCTCTGCTTATTGGTTTACCGCCCGTCCAATTGTACCAAATTTTCAACCATTTTAATGGCAAGAATTACTTCAACATATTCATTAGTTTCGATGACAGAGTAGTCATTTATTTAAAACAAACCACATTGTTTCAATTTGAACAAATCGGTTTTGTCCACTTCGTCATTGTGCCGCAGTTGGAGCAGCTTAGGATTATTCATTAAGGGCAATATTGAAGAGTATCCGTGACTTTGGATAAGTAATGACTATAAGAACTGGTTTCTTTAATTTTCAGTTTATGGAACTCCATTTTCAATTTTCTTCTTCTTTTTTTTTCAAAATCCTATTATTTATTCATGTATAAACTGGTTCGTGTTGGGAACATTGCGTAGATTTCTGTTTATATGATCTTGTATGCTTTATTATTTGGTTTTTAGAAGAAATGCGGGAACTCGCGCTGAAGAGACAAAAACCGGATTTTGAAATAAAGCTGAAAACTAGAAGAAAACCGGATTTTTTAATTGATTTTTTATTTTTGTGTTTCAGATTTTTTTAACAAGCAATATGTGACCTATCTTTACGCGAATTATCTTGAAATACATTTCTTTTCGTAGTAGTTATTACTACTTGAATTTCAGAATGTTTCCACTTCCAAACATTTATGTTAATGCTGTATTTATTTTATCTTGCTTGTTAATATTTCTGTTGATGTTTGTTTTTTCTCCCTTTCGCAAACAGGTGCCAGTTTTGTTCAAAGTGGATGGTGCCGTTTTTGACAGTAACAATTCACGACTACCGCAGTCAACCTATGAATCTGGTACAGGATGCTGTAACACCAGCTCATAGTGTGGAGAGCATAGATAGTGTAAAGTCTTCGTCGATATTGGCCAATCGAAAAAGTTCGCTGAGTTCAGTTCCGAGTGCTGAGAGCATAGATGGTTCCAAGATATCATCGTCAGCGGCTTCAGGACACAGGAAGAACTCGGCACCTCTTCATGGGGATAACGTTAAATCTGCCAACCCAGGATCAGGTGTGTAAACAGGTCTTCTGTCTCATTCTAATTCTGATTAGTATTTGCCAGTGAAGATTACCTACGTTATTAAAGAGTGAGCTTAACTAGTTAGTCTCGAGTTGATGCAACTGCATAATTTGAAATGAAAAGAGAAAAAAAAGTAGTCATGTATGAACTGGAGAGCTATTGTAAGGTTCTAATTATGAAAAGTATCCAGCTCCCATTATGCACTAGCGAAGTTCGCGGAGTAAATCATCACTGAAAAGGCGGCGTAAGTTCAATCCTCCTCGCACCGACCATGCTGGTTGAGGCTTTCCTCGGTTTCACTGTATACACCGGATGAATGCCTAGCTAGTTACTTGCATTAAAGCCCGGTTTGCTACCCTATTCCTCTCCCATGGACAGCAGAGAACTTAATGACGGAGAGGACTGTAGTCTTAAGATGCTGTTACTTTCAGAAATCTGAAGTTCCCTTTTTCTAAATGTGATACGAAATAGATATAATTACCCATTATATCAGTGAGTGAATTGTTAGTAGCGTCTTAAACGAGCTGGTGAGCTTCTAAGGACAGGACGCGAATTTTACATATGTGGATGTAAATCGCGACTGGGGGCGGAGTCATATTCAAGAACCAATCAAAATCTTTAAAATTCTTCGCTCCGCTGCCTGCTCAGTGTTTACTACTTTGGCCGCTGTATACAAAATTTGTAAAGAATATGTAGGCTCGTATTCAAACTTACTTATACGTAGAAGATGTTGAGCTTAAATGTCAGCAACAAGCGCAATTATGAGTGGCTTTTGGGAGCACATGAAATGCAGAAAATGGGAGCAAATTCCAAAACATTTTGGGTACTGTAAAGCACACAAAATTTTAAATAAATGAGGGCAGCGCGAAGATATATGGGCCCATGAGGTTTTGATTGATTCTCATGATAGTCAACGAAAATACAACGGTACTAAAAATTTTGAAACCAGAGTCGTTCAACATAAAAAAAAATTGCGTTTAAAAGTGCGAAATAAATATGTTGGTTACGTTACCGTTTTTACATTACGTGATATTTTTGACAATATTGTCAAAATGATGATAAAATGTTGTTATTCCCCCTTAAAACAAAAATTATTATTCCACGTTGTGATAATCTGCCACATGGGTATACTATTGCGTATTTGTGCATTTTCAGTCCTCACGGATTACTATTGAAGTATTTGAAGTCGCATGATGCTAATCAATGATACTTTATAACGTATACGCATCAAGTAATACTTGTTTCCAAGTTTTGCATATGGAATGCACAATTAGGACCACCACTATATTATTTACATATCATGTACATTATATTTGAAATCAATCATGAAGTAGGCCTAGTTCGAGTTTTGAACAATGATTGTAATTTATTACAAGGCCGATTTGTAACCAATCAGATGTTTTCTATAAATTAGTGTGAAAATGATGAATACTAAACATTTGTGTTGAATTATTATGAACAAGTGATGCAA
>JAGDQP010033743.1:9707-20509 GCA_022664845.1 Lepisma saccharinum | reverse complement strand
ATATATATAGATAGATAGATAGATATAGATATATATATAGATACATCTTCGATGGGATGGATAGTCAAGGCATGCTTATGATGAAGCATACATTGCGTCGCCATCAAAGCACACTAAATTATAGAGCTTCTAGCACGACACTTTCACAAATACAATAATCTCTCAACACTGAAACACTTCTTATATGCACGAAGTTGCTGGAAGCTTTGGCGCATTAGGCGATGGGACTGTTCTAGGCAATAAACCATTCTTTTATTGTACCTGCTGTACCAGCAATTTATTATTGTTGTCCTATTCTTTGTAGCAGCAAATCATTTTTCTGACCTTTGACGACAGTATAGCATCCGCTTGAAACTGAACCACACGGAGGGACGTTTATTTCTCTTATCACCAGAAAAGAGTCTTGGTCGCTATTCAGTATACTTTTCATGTTTTCTTTACGATGAGATAGATTGTCTCGGTCTGACAGGTTGAAATGGTTCAAATTATGGCAACGGGGCATAAAGTAGCTACTACAGGAAACGATAAATGAAAACAAATAGGGAAGTAAGAGCAGAGGAGGGCGACCACAAATGACGTCTTGAGCTGCGTTGTTGGTTTCTTTTTGAAGGGCTTTAACGGTAACCAAATTCAGAAGACAAACTCAAAAGGTCCGACATCTATTTGGCAAACAGCCAAACACTTTACAGAGTCTGTTGTTTTCCACCAGTTTTCAAGTATTGGAAAGTAGAAGAGATTCTTCCCTGTAGAAATGATAAACAATAACATTTCCGTAAACGGTAAAAACAGTTCCTTAAATTTGAAAAAGAAGTTCATATCTGTCAACCCAGAAAGTGTTTTTTTTTCTTTTAGAAATAAGATATAAACATTCTTATTTAATTTGAAATAAGAATATGCCGATTTTGAAATAACACTAGTAAGCTCGTTTCTTTTGTAGCAAGTTGATAGATTATTTATATCAATATTTCGATTTTGAAATTAAATGAGCATGCTGATAGATCATTTCTAAGAAAATTGCTCCACGGTACACTCATAAAAACTTTCTTCCCCTTAATTTTAATAAATATTTCCTTTTACAGTGTAAAATGGTTAAATAGTTTTAAAAAATAACTTTTGAGGCCTGAGTCAGAGATGTCTAAACGCCATAAATATATGTTTTAAGTAAAGAACTTCCGATATCTAAACCGCAATGGTATATAAAATGAAAGAATCTGTACCTGATAATGAACTACTTAAAGCATATTATTAACATTAGGCTCAAGGTTATTTTAGAACCAGATTTCAGGCTGTTTAAATGAAAATACGAAAATACTGCTGAGGGGATAAGGCACAAATAATAGTATCATGCACAAGAAGTGTCTGGTCCGTTATTTCCTCTCGATAAACACGAACGCTGCTGGCAACGCTGCCCGCTGAAAGTCGCTGATTTGTTTTGCACTTCCCACTGCACCTCGCGGACTAACCCAGACCCCTCTCACAGGTCTACAGATATGAGCAGTCCACTTTATGCTAAACAGTAATTTTTAGAAACGGTAATACCCCTAACTGTTACATCAAAATGACTGTTAAAAATAACAAATTAACTAGGAGGTTAAAATATTCCTTCAGAATGAATTATTTATTCTCAGCTTGAAAGAAGGTGTATAGAAACACCATTATAGATAAATTTGCAGTATTTACCTGTAACCTGTTATATGTTCAGTATCACATGCTACGCATGTATATAGTAAACAGTATACTTGAAAGTTGACGAGGAAGAAAAATGAAAGTGAAGTTGGAAATAGGCCAAAAAGATGATTAATAATCCTTATTTTTTTATTTTATTGCTCGTTTTCTTATCATCATTTGGATCTTTTAAGTCGGTTCTGTTACCGCCCATAAAATTCATTTTATCATTATCAAGTAGAAAATTCGAATTTTACGGAACAAACATAAAGTTTTCTGTTGGTTGACTACATAATTTTCTCTCGGTTCAAAATGGAAACGTTTTCATAGCGCTATGAGAATTCCTACAGACAAGGATTTACAGGCTTGCCACACTTGGTACGATTGTACCAAATTCAGCCCTTTTTGTCATTCATCGGCCCGTTGGTTCAACGCTGGCATTTGCAGCCCTTTTTGTAAAAATATTCGTACAATTCTACCCAATTCGGCACCATTTGTCACATTTTCAAACGTGTGAGTAAGATTTTTCCTGCATCTAACCTTACTCATACTGTGTGTTGGACTCTTTAAAAATACCGTTGATCATTTATTCTGTGACGTTGCATCCCTACTTGCATAGAGCACTCAGAACTCTTCAAAATGCTATGCTGTGCTTCCTATAGCCACGAAAGACGCTAAATTGCGTGCAAAATGGGGGAAAAGTTCTTAAAGTCGAAGTTGTAATGTTGCATTAACATGACAAATTCTACTATAGCAACTTTGTTTTATTTTTGCACGCATTTTAGGTTCTTTCATGGCTGTAGAAAACAAAACATAGCATTTTGAAGAGTTCCGAATGCAGAAAGAATGTCTATGTGCATGTCGCGTGTGCAATTTTAAAAAAGCACCGGGCCTGACTTACCTAACCTCCAAGTGCCCTTGGTCACTATTTTTATTAAATTTCCTAATGCGTTTGTACATAAAGAGCAAGTGTCCTTATAACACTTAATTTTGCACACAATATAGGAAGTTCTTGATACCAATTAAACACAATAAGTTCATATTTAAAACGTACAACGCCATAAAACAGAAGGAGCTTTTGTAAAATATAACCGCTATATCCACTTGGAATTTTATGATCTTTATTAGCTATATATTGTTATTTTGTAGGTTACCGTAATTATCTTGCTACTTCGATTGACTGTAATTATTTATGACAACTATTAAAAATGTTTGAGGCTATACATATCTTGATGTTTATTGATGTTTACACTATTTAGCCAAGTAGGCGTAGACGAGTTAGTTAAATTAAGTTTTTTGTATTCTTCCATCCTACACTGCGTAACTACTTTTTTGGTATGTTCTCGTTGTTGTTTTTTCAATGGTCCTTGTTAAGAAAGTGTTCTCTTTTAATTATTTGTCATACATGTGTTTTATAACGCACTGAATTAAGTTGTAGAAGATGTAAGTTTTCTGCACGTATCTGCTACAATTTAACTTAATTGCAGTCTTACAGCTGCAATACATTATTCTCCGTGGCAAATACTTTGTTAAAAAGAGCACTTTCGTGACTTGGACTCTTGGAAATGGAGGGGGCAGTGTTCTAGAACTTTGCTTCTTTTAGTTTCGTGTTATAGAGCCATGTATTGTACTGGTATAGAAAATCATATCAATTCAGTCCACTTTTAGAGACATTATCAATTAATGAGAAAGGAGTTCATACAGACCTTTCCAGTGATTTCGAAGACACATTTGATGATCACGGTCTTGCAGTGTTTGTGATAGTGGCCTTCCGAATCATCAAGCTTAAAGCATTAAATAATCATTATTATTGTTATATTTATTATTCAGTTTGAATGTTGGGTTTTCTTTTTCCTGTCTGCGTGACTGTGTAATATAGATTCATTTCTGGTATTAATAAATAAATTGTTTAATTATTCAGTCCACTTTGCTTCAATTTGGTACTATTATTCAGCCCACTCCAGAGCTAGGACTGTGGCAACCCTGAGGGTTTACTATTGTTTACGCATGCATTGTTGGCCCTGGAAGTGCTCCCCAAGACCCGTCTTCTTGAAAACCGGTGTCTGGTTTTGACATTAATATTATAAACAAAGTTATAATAATAATATCCAACGTTCGTATTCATCGTTCTTTATTACTATTCATATAACTTGTCATAAAGTGAATCTATTATGTAGTTATTATTAGAACAAAATCGAAATCCAAAGTAATTGACATATCAACTTCAAGCATTCTTATTAAAACATAAACAATCATTTGCGTTGCATACTAAAATAAATTTAATTCATATTACTCAATTGGAGTTACTGGTCTCCCACCAGGCGCCTCCTCAGGTGGCGGATAGGGGAATGCCGACCAGATATGGTAGGTACCGGAAATATTCCGGGCGGACCAAAACCAGTACTGCTGCCTTGCAGTTAGTGGAGGGATCTACAAAGGCTAGGGGAAGATAACCCCGAACAAAAATATCATGGTGAGGGGAAGCAGCATCACCATTACCACTCTGAGGCTGAAGATGAATGCATCGGCAAGGTTCAGAGATGGACAGAGGACAAAATCTTGGGTGTCTACCTTTACTGCGAGGTCGTAGAGCTGACAACTCTACACCGCTAAAACATGTCAAAAAATAGAAACAGATGGTTCATGGATTCTCCTGGGGTAAAATATTCCGGAGTTAAACTAGTTCCTTATTCGGATCTCCGGGCGGGAACTGCTTCAGGGGGCTTAAAGAACAAGATTCAGAAAGACCTTGGAATAGGAACGTGGTACGTACTAACATTATACCAAACGGGTGCTCTTCAGGTGACGGTACGCGAGACCGGGAAGTACGAGCTAGACATATTAGCGATACAAGAAGTTCGGTGGGAGGGTCAAGATAAAATCACGCAGGGCAAGTACACTTTCTACTACGGGGAAACACAGTCTCACGATTTCGGAACAGAATTCCTCATTAAGAACAGTATCCTTCAGGTGGTTCATAATATAGAGTTCGTAAACGAAATACTATCATACGTTACGATACATGCTCGATGGGGCAACACTATTTTATTAAACGTCTGTACTCCGACCGAGGTGACTACTGATAACGACAAAGATATATTCTACGATGAGCTTGACAGGCTGTTTGACCGAATGCTGAAGTATAATCCGAAAATTGTGTTGGGTGATTTCAATGCAAAGGTAGGGAGGGATGAAAAATATAGATCTACTATAGGCAAATACAGCTTTCACGAAAAGACCAACAACAATGGAGAAAGACATAACTTTCGCGATTTCGTAAAACCTACTGGTAAAGAGCACGTACTTTGAACACAAAGACATACACAAATACACATGGGAATCTCCGGATGGCAAAATTCTCAACCAGATAGATCACGTATTAGTAGACAGACGAAGACACACCAACGTCTTGGATGTTAGGTCGTACAGAGGAGCTGAAGGTATCACCGACCATCAATTAGTGATCACAAAATTAAGGGAAAAGTTATGCATTGCGAATAGAGAAAGCAAGGGGTGAAAACAACTTAAATTTGAGGATAAACGATTAAATAATTCGAGCATAAAAGCAGATTAACAACTCGAATTCTCAAAGAAGTTCGAAATCCTAGCTGATTCGAGTAATAATAAGGATGATATTAATAATGAAAATGATGTAACTAAGATGTAAGAGGCAACTCGTGAAACAATTAAGAGAGCAGCGAAGGAACGCGTAGGTGAGAAGAAACAACAGAAAAACAAACCATGGTTTAATGAAGAATGCCTTAAGCTTCATGAGAAACCAAAACAAGCAAGGCAACGAAGGCTAAGTAATAAAAGTGAAGCAAATACCAACCACTACCGTAACGCGAAACGAAACGTCACACTCGGGTTCAGAAAAAAAAGCGCGAATATCTGACGCAGAAGATTCAGGAGATAGAGGAAAACGGGAAGACCAATAACATACGAGATCTATAGAAAGGGGTAAACTCGTTAAGAAAAGGTTACCAGCCGAGGTTAGGAATGGTTAGAAATGAACATGGAGATCTTCAGGCTTATCCGACTAAAATTGTCGATGTGCGGAAAAGTTATTTCTTAAAACTTCTTAATGTACACAACGGGGATGAAACAGATGAATTCGAAATCCATATCGCACAACCATGGATTCGCGAACCTAGCGAGATCGAGATCGAAATATCGGCAAAGAAATTAAAAAATTCCACATTATCAGTAATATACAATATTTCAGCCGAAATAATTAAAGCAGGAGGAACGACACTAATCAAGGAACTACATAAATTGATAAGTGCTATATGGAGAAAGGAGGAGCTCCCAAAGGAATGGAATACCTCAATAATAGTTCCGATTTACAAAAAAGCTACAAATCAAACTGTAATAATTCCCGCGGAATCTCGTTACTTCCAACCTGTTACAAAGTATTGAGTAATATACTGCTAACTCGCCTAAGTGTATACGTAGATGAAATAATTTGAGATCACCAATGTGGATTTAGAATAAATAGATCCACGTTGGACCAGATTTTCGCCTTGAGACAAATTTGGAGAAGAAATGGGAATAAAATGGGACTGTTCATCAGCTATTCATTGATTTTAAGAAAGCATATGATTCTATCAAAAGGGAAAAGTTGTACAGTATTCTGATACGGTTTTAATTTCTGAAAAACTGGTTAAACTAGTGAAGATGTGTCTCATCGACCCCAAAAGAAGAGTACGGATAGATAATAATATGCCAGATAGTTTCAAGATTCGCAACGGATTGAAACAAGGCGATGCCCTGTCACCGCTAATGTTTAACGTTGGGTTAGAATATGGGATTTTAGAAATTAAATGAGACAAAAAGTGGCAATCATTGAATCGTTTGAATCAACTGTTTGTATACGCGGATGAGGTAGATTTATTGGGAAATGATATAGATACACCCCAAACAACACCGATGTCTTAGTAGAAGCGTTTGATAAGATTGGTCTGCAGGTAAACATAGATAAAACAAAATACATGATAACTTGCCGAAACACAGGGAATGAAAAAAATAAAAACATAAGAATTAGGGATGAGGTCATAGAGAAAGTAAACAAATTTAAATACTTGGCAGCACCAAGCAAAAGTGAGGTCACGGAAGAATAAAAAGCCGGTTAGTATCGGGGAACGCATGTTTCTATTAAGTCCAAAAACTTCTAACATTGCAATTAATGTAAAAGAAATTGAAATTGAAAATATACAGAACGGTTATTCTGCCGGTAAAACTTTACGGTTGCGATAATTGGAGTACGACCCTAGCAAGATGAACATAAATTACGTGTATTAGAAAATAAGGTTTTGAGAAAGATATGTGGGTCGAAACGGGACGAGATGACTGGAGAGTGGAGGAGACTGCATAATAAAGAAATCCACGGACTATAACATTCACCAGAAGTTGTAAAAATAATGAAATCGCGACGATTAAGGTGGGCAGGCCATGTAGCTCGGATGGTGGAAAAACGAAGATTATATTCTATCCTGGTTGGAAGGTCGGATGGAAGGAGGCCATTGGGAGGACCGATACGTAGTTAGGAGGACACTGTTAGAAGATATCTTCGAGAAGTAGGCGTTCGTGTTGAAAACGCTTGATATTGTCCAGGATAGAATCCAATGGCGAACGTTTGTTACTGTGGCGATGAACTTGCGTGTTTCATAAACTATAGAGTTTGTTAGTTAATTACTCAATGAAAGAAACTAACGATCACCTTTGCTCTTAGATGAATCTCAACTAACCATCATTAATAACCTTCATATCTAAAATGCCGTTTCGGTTTATTCTAGCACCGTAATCTTATAACAAGGTTTCTTCGTTTGAACTACCCTCGGCTTTGTCCCATAATGCGGGGTGCCTACATTGATGTAAGCTCCGTGTTTCGTTTCCAGACTAAAGGTGTCTACCGCGTCTGCTTCTCGAATCTGGTCCAGGTAAACTGCTGAACGACCTCCATTTATATCTACCTCCATCAAGAAAAAACGTATTTCCCATATGTCTCTTCATCCTTGCGGTACATATTTTACGGTTACCACCAGTCCCGCATTATGTTCTAAAACCGCTATCGTTTCTTCTGCTGAAGTATTTGGTACTGTTTGTTATCCATTTCTAATAACTATCGATAAATATGAGGAACTGGTGGCCATAATATTTAAAAAAAATCAATATGTGGTCTATCAAACGGGTTTCCCGAATCTTTCCAAAACTTAAAATGTATCTTCGGTGATTGGTGATGCATGGTTTGACATGGAACACACTTCTAATTGATGGTCAATATCTGGCCACCAGTAATAACACCGTAGTATCTGTTTCATCCGACTTATTCCTATATGGCGTTTGTGTAAGCTTTGTAATAATCGCTGTCTAAAACTTGGTGGTACAATCAACCGATGTCCCCAAAATAAACGTCCATTTTGTATATATATCTTAGCCCTTCTGAAAAATTATTTTGTTTAACTTATTTTGTATCATTGAGGAAGATGTGTTAACCATCCATTTTGTACTCAATCAAACACAGGCTTGAAATCCGGGTTCTGTTGAGTCTCTTCTTGCAACAGGGTAAGCAACCGTAATTCCTGATTTATTTCTAAAATATAATACTAGGGTTCTTCTAGATCGTTTTTTGCTGCTGGCATGGGTAGACGAGACGGACAATCCGTTACATTTTCTTGATTAGTATAAACTATTTTATAGGCATACCCCGACAAGATTCTTGCCCAACGTAGAACCTCGGATGTGCCGTAGAAGGTAATGGTCTCTCCAAATATTAAATGTACTGGTATCGAATCAGTCCACACTGTAACTTCTATTCCATATAAATATTTATGATATTTGCGTATTTCAAAAATTAACGCTAAAGTTTCTCTCTTAAACCTACTGTAGTAGCTTTTGACATTCATAAAGTTGTCGATGTGCACGACACCGTCTTCAATTTCCCATCTGCTCCTCTATTACATAATTGTACACCTATTCCATAAGGGTTGACATGTGTAATAAAAATCACGCCTTCTTTAGGATTGAAAATCTAACTTTTAGTGAATTCGCTATAATTTCTTTCATTAGGTCGGATTCTAATCGATGTTTTTATGTCCTATTCCAACGAACTTCCTTCCGTGAAAGTTCATTTAGATGATGCAATTGGGTGCTTCGATTCGGAATATTCTTAGAAAAAAGTAACCATGCCTGACAAGGGAACATTCCCAACCCTCATATCGAAACCACCCCTGAAAATTTGCACATGGAACGATAGTAAGGAGAAAACAGCGCGTGCAAAATCGTAGCGGCTAATACAAAATATAAGGGTCTTAAAACATCAAACGAAAATGGACGAGGACAGGCATAAGGATTTCACCTAAGATGAAGTAATATGTTCGAAACGGGTCACCCAGGTCAAATACAGTTTGCACATATATTTAGTCAGTACATGTGCTGATATATGGAGATTAAAATCACTGTAATAGGGCAAACAGTGTTGCCAACCCAATATAAAGTTATATGTTTTTCAAATGCAACTACGTCAGTTGATGACGAATATTAAATCAGCATGGAAAGGAAAAACAAACACGCCCACTCTCACCTGCCAGTGTTGCAAACTCTGGTCGCTATAGCATCAAAGATATGCAAAATAGTCCCAAATTCAGGAGCTTCTCATACAGTAATAACGTAATTAATATGGAAGAGAAACCACACATGTAGAGTATCGTAATGCCCCTGTATAGGAACAGAATGATCATGAACAGCGAACAATGACAACCAAAAGCAGCAGAGATTGACAATGTTCAATTGTGTAATGCACTACATCTCGAGAAAGTTGTCAGATAAGTATCAAATGTAAGCATGTAGGTAAAGTGATGTAGACATGATTATGATAACGCCGTGTACGCGAATTCGAGATCTGAAGCCGTTTAGTAGATACAGGGAATTTGTACTTTCACATGTAGTTGGCAACACTGCACATATTACGGAAGCGATACCAACGGAGGTGGATGAATGTACACAACGAAGTGTGCTTCATGAATACGTACTCTTGTCTTGTATTATAGTTTCAAACCAAGGGCTGCAAGATACGCAGTGTTGCAAACTAATCACACTTGCTATATCTCCTAAACCGCTTAATATATAGTTAGGTATCAAATCGCATCGTCAAACCTCCCCTGAAATGGTTCACACGGATGGAGAGAAAAGAGAAAACGGTGCGCTCAAAAAATCAGAGGCAAATATAGTGTGTAAGAGCCTCAACATTTGAAACGAAAAGGGTCCAAGGACATGCTAATAACGTGGCTCAAATATTGGGTAGACATATCGTGTAATTGTGTAAGAAAAAAGTATGAATATGCGGTGCGAACAAAAACAAGAGTGTACATGAAAGTAAACCTCGCTCTGACATGTGATGTGGAATAATGACAGACTAGTTACCCTGATGAATTAGAAAAGCATAATGAAATATACCTGTGTTTAGCTGAAAATGCTTGTACCTGGAAACACAAATGTGCTCGGCCGAAAAAGATGTCACATTGTTGACACCCGAGCTTATTCAACGTAAGAATTACAAAAATGTGAATTGTTGATGGAATGGTCAACACATAAACACCCTTTACACCAACCACAACGCACGACATTTGTCACCACATTCTACAAGTTCACATGTTGTTATTGTTTGTTCGTAAACAATACTCTGCAGGTGTTACAAAAGGCAATGGCTGTTGAGTGACATATTGCGTTGCAAACCATGCATATTTAATCAAATTGAGAAACCGGGGAGAACAAAACTGGTAATGCACAAAGGATTGCAGTTTCAATATATTGTTTCTTTGATATACTGCAAACTTGATGCCGCTGTTCGAACAGAGGTTCTCGGACAATTGGCGATATAGTGTCTTCCACTGACGAAAAAATGCTTTGTCAAGATGCTGCACTTGTCCAGTTGTCCCAGGAGGGATTTTAAAAAGTTCAATAACCTTCCCGTCAGGAATGGGGTCAATAACTGTAGAGTCATTATAAGCGGACCAGGAATCAATGATTAGAGCAATATTATTACCTGTATGTGGAAAGAAAGCGTCTTGAAACTAAATGTGTAGTTCCTTCTTGCCCATTTTACCCGATTTCGTGGCTTGTACAATTAAATTTTGTGC
>JAGDQP010033742.1:3778-20510 GCA_022664845.1 Lepisma saccharinum | reverse complement strand
ATTGTACTACTATGCTTCAAAAAATCTGCACAGCACCAAAACGGAGAACGGCAAGGCCTTCAAACGTTTCACACTGTTTCGGCTTAGCATGAGACAGTCACTTACGCATATCACACAAGGTAAACTTGCAGTAAGGTTACCTGGAGTAAAAATTGTTGAAGTTAAGTTTCTTTTTTCACACTCTTTCCCGTTTATAGGTAACTTCAAAAAGACAAAAGTGAAAGAAGGGAAGTTATCACTAATACGACATACATTTTGGGAAAGAGGATGAAAAGTACTACAAACACACACAAAACTGATAAGTGTTTTGCCTCCTTTGAAAATAATAAGATTTTTGCATATGTATCCAACAAAAGTGTATATAAAGTCTTCATGTTAGCGATAAAGTTCTAAAGACACGTGGTGTTTAAAAGTCCCAGTACAGCCTGGTAGCTCACAAACGGACAAGAAAATAAAGCATCGTAGTACACAAATGTTGTACTGGTAGGGATGGACTACATTTTGGAATACATGATCATCGCCATCTTGAAATCCACCATATTAAATGGAGGGCATATTTTCAAATAGCAACTGGTCCATGTGACTTATCATACAACATGAGAACGTTCCCAGAAAGTCATTCCAGGTGTTAGATTTGACCTACCTGTTACAATGTCGGAGTTATCTTCACTGATAGTTTGCAGTTCAGATTGTTCATTTATCCAGCAGCGCTCTTTCCGTGACGTGAACTTTGACACTGTAATACGTAGCTCAAATCTGACACATGGAACTACTTTCTGGGAACATTCTCGTGTTGTATGAAAGCTACACGACCAACTTGCCATTTGTAAAATCTGACATCCATCCAAAATGGAGTATTTCAAGATGGCGGCTATGTCAATCATGTACTCCAATATGTCGCCCCTACCTACCACTCCACATTTGTGTACTACGATGCTTCAGGTCGGTTTGTGAGCCACGTGTAACTCCCTCCGTCTTCTGAAATCCGAGATATCGACTTGCAGCCAATGAACTACTGTTGCCTGAAATGAAATTCTCTTAGCGAAGCAGACCCACTTTACCTTCAATCAAAAATATTAGGGAACATCTCATTTCACAAAGGGAAGTGCTGGCGATACGGCTTCAAAATTCTGCAACTTATATTTTTGAAAAGAGCACGTTTGATTTGTTGAAAACTACAGAAAAAAAAATGCATGCATCAGTGGCTGGGAATCGAACCCAGAGCTCCGAACTACCAGTCGAGTGCTCCACCAATTGCTTAATTGGTATTAAGCTACTACAACGATGACTCACCTTTGAGCAAGCAAACTACTGTCTGCTTACATGGAGACTTAACTAAGGAGGATTTTTCTGCAAGTTGTGTAGAACTAAACAATTAAATCTTAATTTCTTGAAAAATGTACGATTGTATAAAAATTTGTCTATAATTAAAATTGAGGCCTTGTATCCATACTTAATTAAAACAAGCTGACAATGCTATCACACTTAACTTTATTTTAAAAACACACAGCAATTCGCAGATAGTGTAATACAGACATTGGCTGGCTTATCTGAGGCGCGGGGTTCATTAAATGGTAGAGCACCAGACCCACAATTGGGAGCTTCCGGTTCAATTCCCGATCACTGCAGCGACCGAATATTTCGGTATATTTCTTTCATTTGGGTTTGGATAAAGGACATTAACATTATTGAGGATTCCATTTCCCTTCAACTTTGCGGTCATGGATATTGGGAAAAACCGCTATGAAATTCATTTTTCCCCATGTTTTCCGAAACCTCTAGCTACAAAACTATAATTTCTTTTACTTTTTTCGGTGTGGATAATTACCGGTCTCATCGGCCCCAATATTTACAGCCAGTCAAAGTAACAAAGTTTATTTAAACTCATCACTAAAACCTAGTATTTTATTTAATATGCATTTTAGTATCGTATTTTTACCAGATGGTCCATTCATACTTCCGAAAAGTGGAAACTATACGTATTTCGATATGAATAAAATGCTGTATATTGCAATTGTACTACTACATTATTTTACAAGTAGTCTGGTAATATTGCTCCAGAAATTCGTGTCCTAGCACGTAGCGCTCGACGGTTAATTGTAGGCAACATCATGAACGCTAATTCCTACCAGTAACTGCGTGAGTTTTTAAATCATTGTGAGCAGATTTGTACTTTTTTTTACCACTTTCTGTACTTTCTTTATTTTGAATTTATTTTAAGCCCTTTTGTCATCTTTGGCTCTGGCCAGGATAGGTTATGGCATGGGTAAGGTAACGGCCAGTGCCTTACTTAAGGCACCATCTCGGCATTCGCCTGGTGAATCTGAGGAGAAACGCTGGAAAACATGAGTCAGCCGCGGGGTTTGAACCCGCGTACCTATCCATTGCCGATCGGAAGTCAGCGACGTTACCATCTGGACCATGAAGACTGGGTAGCTTCTTTCTTATTAGCAAGGATTAACCATATTGGCGTTTTGACTTCGGGAAAATCTATGATTTCCTATAGTTCTAAAAACTTTTTTCTTCTTCCAATTTTGAACATCTTCTTCAGGTTGGATTTTACTCTAACTGTTACTATTTTAACCTCTTTAATCATACTCATCTTCATATGACAATTTTTCACCAGCTTTTTTTTTATGGCTATTTAGTGTTCTCCCTTTTCTTGTAAACAGCGTTTGAAATTATATGAAATCTCGTTATCGCTACGAAAAAGTCTTTTTGGATCTCTCGTCTTCATGAAGTAGAGAAAATAGACTTTAAGCCCTTGTGCATGTTGCGCACCTGTTCAACTTGCCCAGAGTTATTCTATTTTATAAGTCTGTTAGGGCTTGTTGCGAAGAAAGATATTTGAGTTGAGTCACCTTGCCAGTTATTATCTTGAAACTCAATTGAAGAATAGTACAAGAATAGTAAATTTTTAATATTTATATATTAAATAGATAGTTTAAGTTAAAGAATAACTATAATCAACTTCATGTTTGAATTAAGTAAGTTAAATGTTGTCATTCAGATGATCTTTTATGACGGAAAACTTCTTTTAATTTTATGTATGTATTTGATTTGATTGTTTAGAAGTTATTGTAGTAGCTACTGTTTATTTGGACAATAATATTATTTTCAAAGATTTGTCATGAAACTGTAACCAGGTAACAAACTTGTACCGGTACTCCAGGAATGGGAAGAAAGATTAAAGTAAACCACGGAAAGAGAGCAACAGCAAAGGATACAACTTACAAGGATAAAGAATAAGAAAATATAAAAACAATTGAAGATTTTGGAACAAAGCGTCTGCAAAATTGTGAGGCGGAGAAAGGAAAGCGGGATCCAAGCTGATCGGCAACATGGTGGACGTCCAAGTAAAATTTCAACTGAATGTTATTCATACTATTATACTTATGAAATGGGATAGAAGGCAGAGATAACTAGTAGCGAAATCAACAAAATCGAAAAAGGAACATAAGTTTGGAAGTCTGTCTGATTTACTCTAATTGTTGTGAGAAAATCAGTTATATAAAGGCAAAGACTAGCTACATGGGGCTAAAACGTAAGGATAGCAACACTGATCATTTGATGCACGTATTTTCGATACAGGAATCTGAGAAATTTAGATCAAACAGTTAACAGTATGCCCTTTGTCGTCTTGAAGTCAATAAAACATGAAGGTTTAGAAATATTTTGGCAAAATTAAATTTGGAAATTTAGTGAAAGTGTAGGAAAACTGTTGAAAAAACTCTATTAGTGCATCCTTTTAACGCTATACTGTACTTTCTGAAACAAGGCTGAGCGAGCAAAATTTTGTTCTAGATCAACACAATGATTCCAAGCACACTTCTAACTCCTGTAACGGGTATGTGAAGAAAGCAAAGAGCTAAAGTTGAAGTCCATAAATAAAATTCAAATTGAAAGAGAGATAAGGAGTACTGAAGTCACTCTCATGATACGCCCCACAATCCCACCGAACTAAACAGGAAGATGAAACAGATTACCGCAAAAAGTGTGGAGGCATTCTTGCAGCATCTTTTCGAGAAGTATATATTCTAGAAGAACTTGAAGCAAGGATACCACGAATTTGTAAAATCATCAAAGAATAGGTTATTTTGATGAACAGAAAATACAAAATGAAAAGTGACTTTCAGTGTAATTAGGAATGTGCAAATTTTACTTACAATATAACGATTATGATCTGACATGTATTTTGAGTGGTTTCACATATAATTGAAATACAAAGAAAACACGCGAACATAGACTACGGAAACGGACTTCGGATTAGCACTGGCGAGGCACGCTAGTTCGCGACCTGGTGCAGGTCATCCTCATCGATGTGTTGCAGGATTCCACTGAGATATTAGAGTAGTTAAATGTTACGAAATTAGAAAATTCAAGTACGATATACTCAATATTTGACCCTATTAGATAAGAAGTTCGTCGTCTTCAATCATGAGATACAAAATTTGATTCCCGATTGGTTAAAGTTTTTCCTGTACTATGGACATTCCCGCAATCATTGGCGTTTGTGTTATTTGTATGTCAACATTCTTCCCTATTCACTCTCTCTACTATACCTTCAGTCCTCATGTAACCATTTGACACTGTACAAGTTGATCGTATGGTTTTCCTCACGAACCAAGGTTGGTATTTCTGATTTGTTATATTTAACCTTTGCAAATATCATGTGTTCGCTAAACCTCTTCTTAATATACCTTTGCGTTTGCCAACAGTAGGTTTAAAAAAAAAACAGCTACAGGTAATTTTGAAGAATCAGAATTAAGAAGGGGATCCATGAAACAGAATGCAGTGAATATCGAACTAATCTTTTACCTGGGTTAATTGAATGTTCTTGTTCTTAATATCTACCTAATGACCTGCGCGTGCGTAACCTCCCCCAATTCCAGTACCTTTCTATCTTACACAGCTATCCCTACTGACAGACTAAAGTTAGTCTGCGTCGTTTGCCTTACTCTGGGTATTATGTTGTGTAGTTGTTTTTTTTTTAGAGTTGTTCTGCAGAGATCATACCTTTTTTTTAGTAGTGTTGTTCAATATTTCAACATATCTGTTATACATGGTGTGGAATGTATTGTACACTACCTACATACAAACTGCATTTATTTCAAGGAGAGATGGGTAGAAAAATATGGATAACCGAGACGAATATGAAATAATTGTGACAGAATTAGGTAATTACTTGAAAAATTGGACAAATTGCTGTGAAAGTTGAAAAAAGTGACGAATAAAGGCGATTATCGCCATGCTATGTATGACCAGCACAAAGCTATGTGCTGTGTATCATATGATCCAAAAATAAAGTAAATACTGATAAGACATCAAGAGCAAAAGTTTACAAAATTCTACCTTTTCAAACTCTAATTTGAAATTCCTGCCAAACTTTTTTTTTGTACTTTTCACATCAGTATTGCACTGCAAGGCTCCCACCAAAAATGAAAACTGAAATTAGTTGAAATAGTGACCAAATTGTTGTTTTTTCTAAAAAAAAAAAAAAGGTCAACTTTTTAAAAAAACATACTTCTCTTATTAAATTCGTACTAAAAAGTAAAAAATAATTTTGTTTATTCATGACTAAAAAGAAAAGCATGGGGCGCGTTCTCATATACAGTCACTTTATAAATTCTTCAGTTTGCGCGCCACATACTTTTCGTTTTAGTTATGCATAAACAAAATTATTTTTTTTTACTTTTTAGTACGAATTGTTTTAAAAAAAATAAGCCTTTAAAAAGTTTTTCTTCTTTTTCTTTTTCGAGTTATTTCGGAGTTCGGATACTTTATCTCAAGCTAAAATTTTGTGACCCAAATCCTAAAGTGTTCTGGAAACCATGAAACTTGTAATCGTTGCAGGCTAGCATTTATTTTAGGATAAAGAAGTCCATATTAAAAAATTATTAAAATACGCGTTTAATATATATAAATATATATAAAAGTAACAATGGAATATTGTATTGTCACCCGACTTACGTCATTGTATGACGTCGGGAAATGAGTTCAATTAACGTTGCAAGATTTGAAGACACACCGAATCATTGTGAACTAAAGAAAAGAATGTAAAAAGTAATCTTATCAGTGTCACATTTACTGTATTTACATGGTCATTGCCAAATTAATATACCTAAATGCTATCTCAAAGCCTTTTACAGCTTAAAAAAAGAACAAAACCATATTTAACCTAATCATGGTATTCTTCCTGTTGTATAGAGATAGCATGTATTTAGATTTTGTCTTTCAATTTTTTCATTAAAAAAGTAGCCTAGATAATGTCATTTGTCCCCTCTCACTTTTCTTCTGATGTATTGTTTTCTGCACAGTACTTACTTACACTTAGGTGATCTTTTGTAACATTTACTTGTTTGTTAAAATGCGAAAACAATCTGAAAAGTACAAACAAAAATAGTTAAATCTAGGCCGTAAATTAATTAAACCCATTGCCCCCCCCCCAAAAAAAAATGTCCCCTCCGGTGTTTATACTCTGTAGGATAAAAAACGAGGACGCCATGCTTTTGCTGCCTAAACAAACGTAACATTTGAGTGCCCATTTTATATTTTGAAGATTTGAAGAATTCAGAATCAGTCTGAAGTCGAGATCAACCAGCTCACTTTGTAGGCAGTTTTTAAAAGGTTAGATTGTTTCTCTTAAGTTTATATTTAAAAGAAGAATTATCTTAGGTATATGGGGTCATTAAAGAAATTAGGACTGCTTAGCCTCTTTGGTTAAAGTCTCAAAATTAAAAGTAAGCCATTTTGTCCAATACGCGGATAACGTCATTCCACATAGGCAGTTTACATAGTCTGAGTAAAGTATTATTCTGTGAAGTCCAGTAAGCTAGTTCAATTAACAGTAAATCATTTTATCTCCTCCGTGGGCAACGACATGCACCTTTAAACGTTTTTGTAATATACCTCGTATATCATACACGCATACCTATCACATTAGAAAACCTGTGTACACTCTGTAAATATAAGACTATTCCGCAGAAACGAAAGGCCACCAAGTGAACATGACCAGCTGTTAAAAAATGCTTGGATCAGCTGGCCTCAGTGGAAAAGATTTTTAAAATTATCTCAAGTAGTAGCAATGCAATAAGTACTTCTAAAACAATATTCAAAATGTTTATCAGAAAGGAGTTCTGATAAACTGCGCATAAGAGCCGTTTTCTGCCCCTCAATCGATTTTAATGAAATTTTGCACGAAATAACTAGTTCATATGAGAGTTCCAATAATCCAAATCCTATGTCCATACCACTTCCGGTTATCATGGAAAGCGCGTCCAAAAATGACCACTTCCGGATTCTAATTTTTATAGTATTGTTCAAAATTAATTCTGATATCTGCAGAATGGCTTAAGCTATCAAATCCAAATTTCATTTGGAAAGTACTAATTTAATGAGAGTGTTGCAGTGTAAATCAAAATACTATATCTTTAACCGTTTTGGAGATAAAAATTAATTTTCTTACGTAAACGTTCAATTTTACTTATAAAAAATGCATTTTTCCCAGGAAACTTTGTGTTGTTTAACCATCATCCCTCACTAGTTACAAAACGATACTTCGCTTAAACAATCTCCATGTCATGTGGAGCATATTCAAAAATCATTTTGTAACTGATGGTTAGAAGAAACATTTTATACTCTAAAGTTGAGTATCTCACGTGAAAGTATATGTTTGAAATTCAGCTAAATAAAATATCATATGTCTAAAAGTTCTTATCATATCCAAACCACATAACAAAGTGTAGTAATTCGGTCAATTTTCAGATTTTTATTTTGAAAATTGTCCAAGATAGAGACGTAATAAAAATCAAAATTTCAAAAACGTTTTCCCTAATTGGAGTATTGTGAAAATTCAAACACCGTTGAAAAGCTAAGGAATAGAGCTTTCTATTGATACCCTACAGGTCATTCACTGTGACTTTTGACCTTTAATATCTCAAAACATGCCATCTCAGAAAACAATTTTTAAAAAAAATATACATTTTATTGCCACAGCATTCTTCTACCTATGTATCAAATATTAGGCTGGAACCGTAATGGCAAGGCAGTGCTGGATTAATGGGAGTATATGTAAAACTAATTAATAAAAATAGTAATTTCATTGTTTAAAACAATGCAATACATTTCGAATACACTATTTCCATTTTTAAGTTAAAACAACAATTGGGGAAATAAATAGTTTAGATTTTAAACTTAAATTGTTGTAAATAAAATTATTTAGACTTTAATGTTTTAAAGCATTGTAGTACTAGTGTACAACAACATATTTTATTCATCCCGCACCAACAGGCGGGTACTTTAGCTAGTGCATAATAAACCCAAACCCTCAAGTTAAGAAGAATACAGCATGTCACTCACATTAATCCTGCACTGTCATGCCATTGCGATGCCAGCCTAATATTTGGTACATGACCCGGGTAGAAGAATGTTGTGGCAATCAAATGCATTCTTTTCATGATTTTCTGAGATGGCATGTTTTGAGATATTCAAGGTCAAAAGTCACACCTCGAAACTGTCATCTGTCGTTATGTATGGTATCAATTGAAAGCTTTATTCCTTAGCTTTTCAACGGTGTTTGAATATTCATTATACTCCAATTAGGGGAAAAGTTACAGCCATTTGTATGGATTTTTATTACGTTTGTATCTTAAGCAATTTTCATTTTAAAAAATCTGAAAATTGGCAGAATTACTTGCTTTGTCCTAAGTGTCTCTCATACCAAATCAGAACTGGTGAGGTCAAAAACTTATTTTTCTTTGATTGTTCGGACACGGATTGTCTCAGCTGTAATGTTTTTATTTGTTGCCATAAATCTATGTATATCTAAGTATCTATCTATGTACATGGGGTAAGTAAGATCAGTATATTTTTGTTGTTAGAAAAGTGCTTTTATATATATATATATATATAAAGTCGAATAGATAGAATACTGAAAGTTTATCAAAACTAGGAACTGCGTTTTAGCTTTATGGGCATGTATAATTATTTGGTAATGATACTCTACGCTCACTTTGTTAGTATTTTCTCTTTAGTCTTTACTTACATATTAGAAAAAGTAACGGTGTCCCCTGTACAATGCGCACGCGCCGGGAACGGCACATAGGGGACTCCACATATTCTCGACCTATGGCACAAGGTGAAGTGGGTGGTCACTGGTCAGTCCCACGCTCGGCCGCCTTTATCTCCCAAAGCACCCAGGACACTTCGGTAATCAATTTGATTGTAGGCTCAGTGCACCTCAGAGTGCCAGAGAAGAGAGCACTGAAGAAGTGTCCTGGTCGGGATTATAGCCCGAGTCGCCCGTTTCGTAGTAAGTACACAAGTAAAAATAAAGTGAAATGAACCAATTTCATAAAAAAAAAATAATGAAACATAACAGACTTATCAGTTATCACGCTTTTGTTCCTTTAAACAATCCACCATGTGGACTGTACAAAGGACTGAAGAGAGTTGGACGCGTTTGAATTGAAATATAGGCTTGAAGAATAGAAGAAAAGAGTGATATCAAGAAGTACTGAAAAGAACAGGTGAGAGATGAACAATACTGGAGACGATAAAAATAAACTGGTTAGGACAGTGGCTACACAGAGATTGTAGACTGTGTTGCAATCGAGGGCATGGTTGAAGGAAGCATAGGAAGGGGATGAACCCAATTTGCCGACAGCATTAAGAAAGATAGATCGTATGCTGGAATAAGGAGGAGATAGGAAGATGGGGATGTTTCTTCTTGTAATTTACATCTACTGAATTTCAACTATTAGAAAATAGGGTTAATATGTCAACAAGACCCTTTTGTGATGGAAAATTACTAAATTAGGTTCATATATTTCGAAAATAAAAAACTATTTGGAGAAAACTGTCACTGGTTAAAAACAAATAGCTCTAGAGTTGATAAATGATTTCAACGTTTTTAACTTCGCTTAAATAATCCTTTTATTTTTTACGTGATGTATACATTAACCTGTAGTTCAGCACGTATTATTTTATGAACAATAAAAATTTGTAACGATAGCGCCCTTTGCATTATATGTATGTAATGGTGACTCGTAAATACAATGTAAGTAACTATGAAAATACATTATCACTCTAAATATCAACCACTGACATTTAGAATTAAGATTTTACTATGCAAGGATTTGCTGCTTTTTAGTTCACTTTACGTGAGATGAACTTAGAGGAAACATATTTTCTGTGTGTAACCCAATATGATATTCTGCTTTATATTTTTGTATGTCAAATTTTGGTCTTGTATCTAATATATATTATTACAATGTTGATAAATTCATTATTTTGAAAAATTCTTATAATATATAGAAAATGTGTCCAAAAGTATCAGTATCGGTACATCCCTACTCTTTCGGTCGTTTTGACATGGAATGACCCCAAGTGTATTACTGTAACGACAGACTATACCCCAAGTGTATTACTGTAACGACAGACTATGTAGAAAAAATAAACAGGGTTTCCCAGAGAAATGTCTTGTATTTCATTCCGAGAACTTTTCGAATGATCCTCGTATATATTCGTGAAATACATCGCTTGAGGTTAAGTCAAAACCAAACTTGGCCATACATTTCAGGTTTTCAGCAAGTTCTTGTTCTTCAGTAAATGGAATGTCTGTTGATTTCCCTCCGCCATTACAATAACTAGCAACCGACCTACCTTTAATGTTAAATTTTCTTTACCATCCTTTTGTAAATGAAATTAGTGTGGAAAATTGAATATTGAACATTGTTGACACTTCACGACCTAGATCCCCTAATTGCATTTGAGTTAATGCAATGTCCCAAGGTTACACTGTGTTTCGGCCCCTTAAACCTCTGTTAGTCTCTCTAATGTAGGCTCTTGGACTTGCTTCTATGTGTTAGTGAATCCGTACATCAAGACGGAAACAATGAGTGATCCAATCAGGAGTATTCCTCACTTGTAATGCGTGATCATACTTTGCCGCATTCAGGATCACACTTTCCCAAACCTGTGAAATAGAGGGGGAAGTATGTTCAGGGATATTAGTCACAACCAACAAAGAGAATAATGTTGGATTTGTGCTCACGAGAAAGCCTTAACTTTATGCTACAAAACGAGATCATTCCAATTTCCCTCGGAATTAAACTCTTTACACTACTGAAATCTGGAGTTAGTCTTGTCCGATTTTAATTTCAAATTAATTTTCTTCGAATTTTGAAAATTGCATAATTTAAGAACTATTCCTTATGTGGAGCTCATATTGATAAATAGGATCCTTTGCGGTACTTCCCAACTACCAACAGAAGTTTCAGATTTTTATCACATTTCATCAAATGGTTATGGCCCCCTGATCATACTTACCCTGTGTGACCCTATAGCCTAATAGTCTGCGTGTTTGCTTAAATACGAAACAAATCTACATGCGCGTATTGATTTCAACCAAATTTTGCATACGTGTTCCTTGGGTCCAGGAGGAGCCTGAGCTAGAGGTGTCTTTAGTCACCGGGAGTGACTGTGCCGCGATCTAACTAATAAAAACAGTAGGCCTAATTTAATTGTTTTTAACGATGAAATAAATACATTCTTTCCATTCTTTCCTTTTTAAGTCAGAAATAAATAAATAGTTTAGATTTTTAGATTCAAATTTCGATTGATGTGACCAAAAAATTTACGATGAATGTAATATTGTTAATAATTTAATGTTGTAAAAGTAGTTGTACCACTAGTAGTAATAGTATTAGTATTCCTAACGTATTTTACTCACCCCGTAGCAACGGATGGGTACTTTGGCTAGTGTAAATTAGTTCAACAAGTAATATTCAAATTAGGCACTATTTACTTTTACGCATGTAGAATTACAGAATTACTTGGTCTAATGAGAAACTGTGATGAAACCTATTATATTAAAAATAGCTGCATGATACTTTCTTTTTCACTCATTTCAGCTGAATTTAATTTTTGAGGCTTTTAGGCAACTTTGACTCAGACCGAATGGATGATGATAGAGAATTGGTCGAAAGATGAAAATGGAAGAAATTGGAGAAAACTCAGACACACCTTGTTTGTCCACCACAAAGCCTACATGGTAGAATCCTGGATACGGCATGGCCTTTGTTACAAAATGAACAAACATTGGTCTGTAAGTTGTCTTATATTGATATTTTTTTTGGTAATATATCTGAATAATAGATGGGGTTACAATTACTGTATAAACAATGAATGGACTAGCTAGGAGTACGAACCACAGTTATCAATGCAATGTTGTAACATAGCCACTTTTATTTTAATCTACAGGTGATTTTAAGTGACTTTAATGACAATTTTATAAAATTAGGGGAATTTATGAGAGCACCAGTAGAAAAAGTGACTTTTATTTGAAATAGGTTCCCAGGTGGACGCCTGTCACTGTTCCTTTTTTTTCCTTCTATAGGCTCCTAGCATGTAATATTAAGTACATTTTTTATTTGTAGAAGCACTTCCAGAAACATTGTAATTGAGGTGTTCTTTATACTACTTAGGTCTAACAATATTCACTACTCTGTATAATTACACATCAATGTGAAAAAATATCGGTAAGAAATTTACGAGGGTTTAATATTTACGTTTCTCAGAGGAAGTTTAGTAATCCAGGATTAAATTGCCTCATAATATACACAAGCCGATTGAAATCATGATCATTATCTTTTTTTCGGTTCATGTAGTTGTGGAAACGTGAAATGAAACAGGTTACGAGACGCACTCAAAGCTGTACCCAAGTCGCCTTATACGCTATGTACAAGAAACGGTTAAATTTCACTTTAGGTTCACCAGCTTACGCCAGACTAGTTATTTAAATCCCCATACTTTCCGTTCATTCACACCTACATGACTCGAAACTCAAATTACATTTGGCACTTGGACACACGTTGAAACCAATAAATTTCTCAGGTTCTAGATCGTTGACCCGTATATCGTTATGACGTATTGTTTATTTTACCTGTGATTTGTGACTAAAGGTTAGGTTAGTTCATGTCAGTATAGAAATGACATTCTTCTAACGCCAGTACCGTACATTCACCCGAGCGGGTCAGTGTTCTAGAACCTTGCCATTATGAATTTTACATTTTTGGATGAAACTGAAGTGACAAACATATTTTGCAGGTCTTTTATATTATAAATATGAAACCACTACGAACCCAGAAATTAACACCGTATACATAATGTACAATAGTACATTCCTTTTGAAAGGTTCTTCCGAATTGTGTATCGTAAAGTTTGCGCAGAAAAAAAAAATTACGAGGAAGTATACGTGAATCGCTTAAGCGCTACTAGAATTCGAGGAAGTATTTAGAAGAAAAACAATATTCTAGTATCACATTAATTATTACAATGGAACATTCTACATGAAAAGTTCACTTCGTACTTTTTAAAAAAAATGCTGTACGAACCTCACCCTTTATACAATTTACTTACACTAAGACACCAAACTTAAATTTATACACAATTATCTGCACCAATACCATTACACCTCTTGTTACGCACAATTTCGGATTTCGTTTTTTCGGGGTCCGATCATCATTTGTTCTGGTGCGGCTTTAGAATTTGCTTCAAATCTTACCACTCGAAACCTCTTGACTTTATTAATACATGTGGTATATGGAAAGATAAAAACAACTCAACTTTTAGGGCTGGATTTCATGAAAGCTTGCGTTGCTTGCTATGTGTGCGATTTGAAACAACTGAAACAAGTGTTTTGTTGTAAGGTGTGACACGTGTTTCAATTGGCTATTCACTCGTCACATGCAAAGCAAGCTTTCATGTACATCAGCCCTTACACAGTGGTCTAGATATAAAAAACGTAATAAAAACGAAATCATCATCATAATAATAGTAATTCCTTATTAATGTGATATGGCAACATTACAGGCCAGGAGGTCCGCCACGATTTTCAGTTTGGGAGTGTAAAGTCAAAATTGGGAGGGTTTAAGTGAAGTTTTGTACGGCTTCTATCGATTTTTTACATCAAAAGTGTTAAAGTTCGGGGGTATTGTAGAGACTTTGGGGGTAAGCATCCCATAGGGGAGGGTCTAGAGAATCACCATTACAGCCAATAATAATAATAAAACAATTTTTACCCGTACGTTTCTTTTATTACGGATTTAAATGAAGTAAAAATTTAAAGAACTCCATTTTATCGTTAAATTTACATAAAAACATAAGCAGAACAATGTTTCTTACAACTATGTTTGGTTACAAGGTCTTCAGCATATTATGTCACAAGTGGAAAACTTTCAATAGAGCCAGTACTACCGCTGGGAGACATTTCCTCACAATAAGGACTTGACGGATGACGCCACCATGGCTATAACTCCCACACAGCACAAGTACGTCCATAGGAAATCCACAGGACGTCCCGACAGGATTTTAGGACGTCCCAGGAACGTCCTAAGTAGGTCAATGACGGTCCAGGGACGTCCCGGGGACATCCCTATGTCCGCTTAAGTTCCCGCAAACGGGATTATCCCGCTAGATTCCAATGGGACGTCGGAGGGAATCCCGAAAAATATTTATGGGAAGCTTACGGGAGGAATTTAGGCATCCTTTTGGACGTTTTAGGGCTCTCTTGGGACACACTGCGGGAAGTCCGCAGGATATTCCAGTAAGTGATTTGCGATATTTCAACTGGATTTTTACTTCACGTACAATATATGAATCAAGTAAGGGGGCAGGAGAGGCAGAGCTGAAACCGGGCTGCTTTTGGTGACCCGTCTGTGAATTCTGAAGATTTTCAGTGTTCATAGACGGGTCACCAAAAGTAGCCCGGTTTCAGCTCTGTAAAGCATCCAGTCCATGTCATCTCTGAAAGAAAGAATGTTGCAACGCAAGGAAATAATTAAAACTACTGTGTCCTCCAGATCCCAAGCGTAGACCCGGTCCAAAACCTGATCCGTTTCAGATCTAGTGAGAGGGGGGGAAAAAAACAAGATTTTTCAGTACAAAATGTCTCAAACCCGACCTGCTTCGGAGGCTATAAAAGTTTCTCATCTTACCAAAAAATTACGGAATACTGTAATTAATAACTGACACTACGTGTTTGTTTCCATATTCCGTTTACTTCCATCTGCCACCAACATGTTCTTGCCAGTAATACTTTTAAAAATGCAGCTGTAACAGGCTTCTTTAAAGATGATCATTACTATGGACCCCTCCCCCATCAATCAACTCCAAAAATGGGATTGCCAACATCGATCAATTTCCTTAATGTGTACTACCATGTGAATAAAATGAAACTACTCGCAATATTTATTCACACTAGACCAACTGGATAAATTCTAATTACGGGGCCAGAATTTTTTCTAAAAATTCATACTTTTTTGGATAACTATAGGCTTTGTGTTAGGTTAGGTTAGGTTTGATTACATTACAATCTACTTTCCTTCGCGGTGTTTTGGTTACGTTAGGTTAGGTTACATTACATTGGCCCCCCGCAATTAGAATTTACCCGACCAATCAATACTACCTTCTGTTTCAATGTAACACGTACAGGTAAGGTGCTGTAGATTACAGACAGCAATATTGTAGAATGACAGCGTGATTCCATTCTAAAAATCTAGATTGCAATGTACTTTCGTGACATGCCCTCAGTTCAGGAATCCTTTAAAAACAAAAATTAATTACAATTACAACCGCCTTTGTAATCAAGAGTTCCCGGCCTCAATTACAACTGGCGACACAAATGGTTCGAAGCCAACGTTAAATTGTTGATCCCAAATGTTCAGCCGATGGAAGGCAATGGCAAAATACCTTTCATTCACCTGCACAGGGATGTCCTCGGGCACAACACCCATCACCAGCATCATGAAAATTTAAAAGGAATTGCCTCGAATTAGACCAGGAATCCTGCTAAAAGTAGTGGGAAAGAACAAATAAAACATGGCCAAATGTGAAATTTAATGTTTTGGCATGGGCACAAACCCCCATGCTAAAGACGCGAAAGCAGTTAGTCCTTGTATAGTAAGCAATACAATTTTTAATTCCCTGATTTTCATTGTTTATCTGGCTAAAATCAGAGGATGCTGTCACATAAATTACATTACGGAAACCACAAATAATAATTAATTTGGGTTAATATTCCGAATCGGGGGGGCATTATAAATTTATAAGGTTTTAACAATTAGGTTAGGTTAGATTTGGTTATGGGTATTTTTAGCTTACGTCGAGTCACAGGTTCATCAATCGGAATTGCGGTGTTGTTACGCGGTACTGATATGTTTATTTCCATTCACCATTGCTGGTTTGCTAAAAAAATCACGAACAGTATGCCGAGGGAGCGATAGCAAACGAAGACGAGTTAGAAACAGCCTGCTTAGATATTTTTTTATTATATGCATTGCACATCAACTTTAACACACACGGTTCCAAAAGGAACGCCCGACATATACTAAAGAGACGTCTGGTTAGATTAGGCTAGGTTAGTTAGGTTAATTACTTCTTTCAAACTTTTCTAACCCAACCTAACCCACTTTAACTTAATTTATAAACAGTATAAAATAAGGCAAAGCGAACGGGGGGGGGGGGGGTAGAAATAGCAAATATTAGGTACATTTACAAATAAACTAACCTACCCTACCCTCACCAGGCGTTCGATTATTTTTTAGGCGTTTTCATGACAATTCCTTGGCGAAAGGTCCCATGTATATCTACGTCTTTCACCCTTATTACACTGCTTCATGATTCCAAAACTTATTCTAATTTGTGTTTCAACACTGCTACACACTTTCCAAAC
>JAGDQP010033741.1:7076-19493 GCA_022664845.1 Lepisma saccharinum | reverse complement strand
ATTTGGTGCTGATTTATGAAAACTCACAACGATAAATAAATATGAATATATATCACAAAATTATGTCAAGATCAGAGGAGAACAATCACATGTATGACAAAAATAATCAAGTGACGTAAAACATGTAACGGAAACATACTCAGGCAAGAAAGAGAATAAGATACACTCTACATGTTAGTTGACAAAGATATGAAGAAAAGTATCCCAACAAATTAAACCTAATCCAAATGAGTGTTTTCTAAGCTGACTGTAAATTGAAAACTGATCTGCTGCTTGCAAAAAAAGTGTGCTACTAATTAATCTTTCACACGGTTCAGGATTATTCTATAAGATTTTTCCTTACAGGAAAATAGGGTCTAAAAAGCATTAAGTTTTGTTTTGTTTTGTTTTTCCTTATATTCATTAACTCACATTTGTTAAGATACATACAGAGAACAAAACTCAAGAATTTCTGTATTTAATGTTCAAACACTTGTTTTGCCAAATCGTACTTGCCTAATGGATTTTTTTTATTGTCCTGATTTCCTTCTGTTTCAAATTTTCCAGAATAAGTATTTCATACAAATTTTAAACATTGATATAAATTACTAGTATTTCAAAGAAAAGCTAGTCTGCAAATTCTGTTGTACATTAATCAACATTTGAGCTGCCATTTTTTCTTTTTTTTAACAATGACTATTTTAATAAAGGGATTTCTTAAGAAATATGCTTTCAAAAAAATGGAATTTTAAAAATATATTTGAGTTAACTGTTTGATATTGAATTATTTTGCTTCGTTTACAAAAATGCAGCACTTACAAGTCTAGAACAGTTATCCTAAACATCAAAGAAATGTTTTGCATGATGTCTCTGCAGAAATATACGCTAATTATTTCTGACAATGTTTACTCAGATCCATAGAAAAAAAAAATATCTAACTCTAAACAGTTGTATAATAAGGCAATACGGTATCAATATTAAACGCAGATTGAGACAGGAACATTTTATTTTATATGCCGGTATTCTGCTTGTCATGAATATTGCCACATTTACAATTTCTTCGAGTTTACAAAAAAAAATTCCATCGTATTCTACACTAAATTTGCTTCTCGGTTCTTCTACTCTTCAAAATATAAAGAAAACAGATTTCACGGAAATAAATCACTGCTTGATACTTAAAAGGTTACAAGAAAGGATCGCTTATACACTTCAAGTACAAGAGAGCAATGTATGAAAAATTAGCATTGCAAAATATAACTAATTTCTGTCACTGAAGAGGTGAAGTACTCGAAAATAAACCAAAAAACAGATTCCAGATTTTGCCAATTTTTCCCTTACACCTTCCTACGCTTATAGTTTCCCATGATATGGAAATACTTGAAATTGTGTATTTAAATCACTTTCAACCACCTAACCCCAATCCGAGTCCATACGTCAAGTCTAGAAACCGGCTCAGAATCTTGAGACGGAACAAATCACTACTTAACGAAATACGCTATCGATACAGCTCTATACAGATTTTCAGTGCGATTATCCCAGGCCGTTATTTAGAATTCAGGACTTGCATGTTACTAACCATTCTCCTTCTATCATGCTTTGATAAATACGTAGAATGGCTCAATACATGAACAGAATTTATATATAAAATGAAAGCATAAGCATCATAGAGAAATAGTGAGTGCTTATCACAATAATAATAATAATTCATTGCAGATTCTAAAATTGCATTTTTAAAATAAAAAGTTCTTGATAGCTCTATTAAACTGATTTTGATATTGTTGGAAGTTCTTATTGTTACGATTTCTTTTAAGGAAAAACCTTATCATATTGTTGCATAGCAACTAATACAGAGAATAATCTAACGTGATGGATTTAGAAATAATACTGCGAATGTAAGTATACAGTATTATGAAACTAAAATGCTTTAAACATTTACGTTGGGTAGTTGTAAATCTGATGGAAATATTGGCTGTACTTCAGATACTCTCCCATACTGTTCAAAACAGTGAAAGTTAGGTTAGCTTAAATTAGTTTTCTTACTGTTTTGTTGTATTATTATAGTCCCAAGATGTGGTAAGCACTATTCAATTTATTTATGCTATGTACCTAACCTATTCCTCTGTTTTCCTATTATAGCAGCTTCATTAAATAACAGTAAAACATTGGACACTTAATATAAAGCGGAAAAAACGAAGAATGGTATGTACAAAAGCGAAGACAATTGGAAGTTAGAGAAAACACTTCATTTTACGTCAGAACCATGGTTCTCTTCTGTGTTTCTCAAACTTTCCACTTTTCTTCACTTTGGTATAAGGCTAGTTTTCCTTTGCTTTATACTAAGTGTCTAATGTTTTAGTATCCTTTGTAAGTGTCTAATGTTTTAGTATCCTTTGTGAAAGCTGCTCCAATATAAATGCGGAGAAACAAGTTAGATACACATCATAAATAAATCGATTAGTTTGCTCGCCACATCTTGAAACTACACGGATGTACTAAAATAGTTGTTAGCCCTCGCGCAAAAATGACTATTTTCAATTAAATTAATTACTTTAGAAGTCGTCTTTAAGTAGATTTAATGATTGAATTAGCTCGGTATTGGTTCCAAAATCATTGTTTCAAGAACACTAAATCTTCATCCAGGGAAATATCTAAAGTCCAGGCGATGTAACATGTTGATGAATCAGTTAAAACAATTCTTTAACAGCAACAATCAAGTATTGTAATTCTCTTCCACACAAAGGACCTGAACCTAACCTAACGCAATGAGTTGGTTCAGTTAATACGATTAAATACCTGAGAAGTACAGACTCATATTTGCCTGTCGTTCAGAGGAACAGCAGCTGCCTACAAGCGGAAAAGTTGGGTGTTATTTTTAGCCAACTCAGGTAATTAATTTTTTTTTTTGCTTTTATGGTTCAAATTCGTGCACTTGGAAGAGTAAGTGAACTCTTTCTTAACAATAAATTTTAAGCAAAGTGATTTGACTGGTGGCGGCATTGTACACAACACAAAGTATCGAGAAAGTTAAAAGAAAAGATGTCGAGAACAATCTCACTATATCTTTGTCAGTTTTCATGTATCAGCATAAATAATTATCGTGTTTCATTTAAGTAATTATATATCGACGCATACTGTTACTATTTACATGGGCATTGCATTCCTGCTATATTGACTAAACTTACATTTGAACTCAGCACTGGCAGTAATAAAAAAAGTACTCTATTCCCACAAGTACCTACGTATGGTATTTTAAACTATACAGAAATAGAAATGAAAGTTACTCAAGTACCAGTTCAATTATAACCATGGAACATGAAAATATATCACAGTTGGATGAGTAGAAAAAACAACTTCTACTCGTATCACACAGCACTAGTGTCTATTTATGACTGTTGTAGGAGACAAGAGGAATTAATGCTGTTTGGTCAAACAAAGGACGAAAATCCTGGCAAAGGTGCACGAGATCGAGCCATATTGTTCATGATAATTTGTCCCCCATTTAGACTCACTACAGCACTACCCTCTGGTTCAGAATCTGTGTAACTGGAATAATTTTTCACTGGCTTTTGTCGTTTCCAAGATTGTCGTAATGAATCGTTTACATTAGCGTAGTGATTCACAAAGGAATGTGGATCGGAATGTTCACTTTCATTTTCACTTTCTGATTCCTGAAAAACAAAAACGAAACGAAAGTTACAACAAAAAGAAATAAATTTAAATATTATAATAAATATTTTTCAGTGTTCTCCAGAAAATTCATCATCTTCTCAAAGGAACTCATGACTCCAACAGACCTTTGTATATACGGTATACCGTATATATGAAAAGTTAATGGACAGAAAGGATTAAGGACCTACATGAAATAAAATTTCGTGTTTCGACAATTAACGATATAGTAGACATGCGAAGAGGTAAAAGGAAGGAACACTGCACGAACTCTTCAACTTAATATTATGCCATTAGAAAAATATGACCTGAAGTAAAAGTTCATGATTAACTACTCAGATTCATGATCCGTAGACACCCTGTTCTGTTTTTTTTTTTTTTTTTTTTTTTTTTTAATGTATTTTCTCCCTAAAACCAAATACGACTACTATCAGGCAACACGCTTTGTTTTCTCTGACACAAACCGTAACTGTGTTCACAGTTGCACAACATTACGTCTTATATGACTGCGGTGTGTGATCCTGTTATGTGCACTGTATGACTTACTAAGTCTACATTGGAGAGTGGTAACAATAATGTGCCTATACTCTGTAGATTCATGTTCAACTCATTAAGTCAACAGAATATATACAGTAACTTCAGTTTTTTCATTCTGTTTTGTTTCAGTTATTAAAAAAAAATGCCGAAACAGTAAATGGTGGACTTCGAAGACGAGGCATATAATGAACGAGCATGAAAAAACTTGAGAACCATGTTTTAATAAAAACTTTACTTAAGACACGACAGTCACGGGAAGCAGCAAAGAAAATATATAACTGTCTAAGGAAAGATCACTACAAAATGAAAGACGTCAAAAAGTGGTTAAGACCAACGAAATCTAGATATAAGAACAGAAAGAAAACAAGCCCATGACACAAGGAAATGTGATATAACAAAGAAAAGAAGAGAAAGGAGATTGCAACTTCAGATGAACGAGCAAATGCCCGCACTGGATTTACTTCCGCATAGCTTTTCTAATAAGAACAATACGACGCTAACCATAACTTGGGTAAGCATTTGCTCGTTCATGTGAAACTGGGGTTTAGAACTGTATACGTGGACAATGGCAAGCGAGCAAAGGAATGAATCGCCATTCGACTTCGGTTTGCAGAAAAATATCTATATTTTACTGTAATACCTGTGACTTGGATGGATAAATTGTGGATATTGAATTGGAAGCAATGCTGGAATCTATCAACGGCAGGAAGAACGTTTACACTATCAGTAACTTTGGATATTGGTAATTCAAATGTCTTGAAATGAAGTACAGGACTAAGAACATTGATGTGTCAAAATGGTAAAGGATAAAGTAGTGTAACACTGAAGGAACACAAGGCAAGTAAATGAATGTTTGTTGGAATGCTCGAAGATAAGTTAGATTAGATATGAACTAGAGTAAAAGACATCCATATTTGTTCCCACTTCAAAACTACTTAAAACGCAATCAAGTGACTCGCTTTTCTGACCAATTCTTGTGCTATTCTCAGTTATACAAATTATAGCGGTTCGTTTAATCGAGATACTTATCGCTTTGCTTATGATAGCTATTCAAGATGATTTTCCAATGACCATTTGTCCGAGAGGTTAAACTGCCTCGTTGTCTCTGGAAGAATTTGGAACCAATATTTCCACTTTTTTTCACTAAACTGTGGATCATACTTTCATTGAAAATTACATTCTTGCAGTTTCTTTCCTATTCCGCATTTACAAGAAGTACAGAAATGACACCACCCAACCCCCACATATTGTAGATCAATTGAAAGGTCTCATTGAGTATAGTGTAATGCCAAAAGATTAAATTGTCCAAATACATGTAGTACGAGTTACGGCCGCCAGAGGGCCAGGAGGTTTTTAGGCTCTCGTGTCAGGCTCTGCTTACGATATACCGTTCTTGATTCTATGTATTCCTCGTAGTCCAGTGAATCATATGTATCAAAAGAACAAGTGGCTTCGCCTATAAAGAGAGCTCCGGGAACGAAAAGTCATTGGAAAAGCACAACTGTCTTTAATACTACAAGTGTTCATTGCGTACAAATTGTACGTTGGAGGAAGGTTGCACAATGTTCTGTGAAGAGGGCACAGTTTAATAATTGAATGTGATAATAAAGAAAAAAATGAATAAAACATAAAGGCTGAGGACAATATTAACATGTTAGAAATGTAATATGGGAGCAACCTTGCCGACCTGGCAGTCGTGTGGGTTGAGGCGCCAAGCTATCGACTCGAAGGTCCCGAGTTCGAATCCCGGCTGGGATATGGATGTTTGTGAATTTTAGAAACTTATCAGCTAATAAACTCGAGACGGACCGAGGTCATTAGTGACTAAAATAGCCCAAAAATACAAAATAAAAACCTTCTTCCTCTAATTTCAAGCAATGAGAATTGCGGTGATGAATAGAAAGCAAAATATCTTTTACATATTGCAAATAAGGTTTATTTACAGGTTGGTCAAAATACCCTGGCTTTTTTGATCTGTATGAAAACACAGCTGCTTTTGAAGAGCACACAAGTCTTAGTTGCCTTGTAAAGGTTAAATAACGTAACTACGAGACATTTCTAATATACTGTATTAAGGGTAATTAATGCGCCTTTCCAGTGACTTTTCGTACCCGGAGCTCTCTTTATAGGTTGAAGCCACTTGTTCTTTTGATACATATGATTCACTGGACTACGAAGAATACATAGAATTAAGAACGGGATGTATGACTTAACTGCACTACACCCAAATGATCTTGTAAAACTGGCTTAAAAGCAAGGAATTCCATTACTTGTGAACCGATATTAGTCCATGTGGAATAAAAAAATCACCTTTCGGTAATAATTGCTATGCCTTGTTACATTAGCCCAATATTTTCAACTAACATCCATAATATAGGGTACATCTACTCTTATACCATACATTTCTGGTGAATTATATTTAGTAATAATAGACTTACTTGAGAATCTGTGGAGCTTATTTCAGAGGGTTTCTCGGTAACACTGCTGTCATCAGGATTCTCATCATAACCTTTCACACTCTCATCATCACTGTTATACGTCACACTTGCTGGACTGGGTCGAGGAGGAGACTTGCCCATCATTGGAAGAGGAGGCCCTCCTTGAACACTTTTCCGCCCCAAAGAATTTCGCTTATTGAAAGTGTTTGTCCGTGAAGCCTGGTATACTTCCGCAGGGATCTGCTCATGATCATCTACGTCCATTCTCATCGATTCTTCCAAAGCTTTTTGAGCTTTATCTATGGAGAGAATAAAATAGCAACTAAACAAAGTACATCTTACAACTAAACGGAGAATGCTTAACAATATGAGAGAGTTCATCCTTTCTTTATGGAGCATCAATCTCACTTTAGAACAATTCTCACTTCTCTTTATCTATCAGTGCACACATTATATTTTCTTTTTTAATTATCATTTTGTGGTCATTATTTTTCTCGATTTTATTTCCTTTTGTACATCATATTATTCTGTAAGGATTTAAAAACACATTTACGTTTATTGTCCCCAAAATGTAAATGTAAGTGTGTTTTGAAATGACTATAAAATAATATGAAGTACAAAAGAATAAAAATCGAGAAAAAATAATGACCACAAAATGACAGTTAAAAACGAAAATATATTTATTCTGTGCAATGACAGAATAAATAGAAAACTTAGAATTGTTCTAAAGTGAGATTAATCTCCAATTCCGCAGAATCTCGAACAAATTTAGCGTACTTCGTAAGGGCCAGTTTAAACTAGCACTGCTCACTTCGTTAATTGTCCTATTTACGTGAAACAAAAAGCATTTATTCCTAAGCATCACATTTGTATAAACAATGTCTTATCAGTAGCTAAAGATGTATTTTTTAAAAAGAAAAATCTGAAAATTTAAAAAAAATTCTAAGACCTTTTCCCCTTGACTCTCACTAGGAAATACTTTGCTTGATTGTACTAAAAAAAAAATTTTGTCACGTAATTCAACATATTGATATTAACCAGCACTAGAATATTTGCGTCTATGTGCGATCTGTGATGGGCAATAAATATCTAATCAGAAATCAGGGATATAGAAACAGTCGAAGGATTTAGTTTAATTTCATAGGAGTCACTTCTAATCGCCACTGCTGGCCTTGCAATTGTCCTGTTTACATGAAAAGATTTTCTCCCAAAGCATCATCACATATGTACATACGATAATTTATTTGTAACTACAGCTGTAATTTTTTATAAAAGAAAAAATCGAAAAATTGAAAATTTCGGAAAAAAACTTCTTAGCTTTTGCCCCCACGGTCCCCATTACGAAATACTTTGATTGCACTTTTTTTCGTCATACAAGTTATGTTGTGGTGCTCTCTCAATCATAAACATTGCTTAAATGTATTATCGGGTACTATTTCGACTGAGATTTGGTAAGCCGATACCGCTCACGACATTATCTGTCGAGATATGACATCATAACGCATGTAGCTCCGAAACTACGCATGTTTCGAAGTTTCTTCAAAGGAACCTTTTTATTGTTTTGATGTAAATAGTCAACTCCCGAAGTTCACGCCATTATTTCAGAGAAACATTATAAAACAGTACGCCACTAGTTGACCGCTATTCCGAAACCGAAACTAAAACTAAAGGAATATATAAACAATTTCTTATAATCTTACCAAATTTTCTTGTATCAATTTAAAGCATTGGAAACAATATATGTATTAATTCTAAATATTTCTCTGACATTGATATTTTACCTCCAATCGTTAGAAATCGTATGGGTGTGCGGTCAAAGGTAGCTTACTTTCTCTTCCTTTGCATTTATATATGAATAATCCAGATAAGGAAGAAGTGGAACACCTTAAAAATATAGACCCCGACCGTCACCTTGGAATTCTAATTCCAATTATTTTTGCGGGATTTGATTTACTTGTCTCAAGAGCAGGATTTTAGTTTTAATTTTTTTATGGATATTCTCGCGGGTTGTATTTCATAAAAATTGCAGTCTTCTAATATATATGACTGAACGAAATACGCGTATACAAATAATAGGTGTCCCCGCACGCTGATAAAAATGAAAAAAAAACCGTTGTCATGATGCTTTGCAAAGTTTTATCAGGTTGTTAAGAACACAAAAATAGAAAACTATTAAAATTACCATCCATAGGAGTCAGAAGAAGCTGAATTTTATTAATAAAATTATGTAATATCGGGTGTCCATATTTCAAACCACAGTTTTATAAAATACAACCCATCAAAATAAACATGAAGGAAAATTACACGTAAACAGAACTTGAGATACAGAAATCAAGACGAGTTAAAACGATTTCCAGATAAATCCAAGATGGCGGCAGTGTCTATATCCTTACAGTAAAGTACTGATATTTTAATTCCGTTGCTGCACATCACAAATTTAATATATTGTTACAAATGAAAACTACGGTTAAAATACTTTCACGATTGTTGTATCGCAAGATAAAAATTGTATTGCAAATTATTTATTTTTAATTAAAAAGACTGCGATAGAAAAATAAATTACGACCGTGAAAATATTACTGAAAATATAGACTATTATTTACGAATTTCAAGAACCAGACAATACTTACGTTTGTATTTATAATCTTTGCTTTTAATACAAAGCACAGCAATGATCATTATGATGATGATGATAGAAATGGCAGCTAACACAACCACGAACCATGTTCGCCGATAAAATGGTTCATGGTGTTGATAGCTATAGTCCAGGTACAGTTTAGATGGTGTTAAAACCTAAAAACAACAGAAATAGCGAATAAATTAATGAATGAAAACTGTACAAGGATATAAGTAAATAAATAAATAAACATCTTTCTTTAAAAATGCAGCGTTTTATTATTATTAAGCAAGATTTCATTGAATTCTGGATCTAAAACTTAACATCAAATAAATCATTCCTACGTACTTTTCATTTTTTTTAAATTAATTAATTAATTTTGAAAGCAGATCAAATCAGCCTTATAGAGTTGAGTTAACAACACACAAAAGTTTACAGAATATTTTCAACTCGTTTAGTTAAAAGAAAAAAATCCAACAGTAAAAGTAAATATTATTTATTTTAAACGTAATTCTTGGTGCATTTCGATAGTGAAGCCAAATATAAATACATATATTTTTAAAATTTAAATGCGAAATATGTACAAGTAAAGCAAGAACACAATAAACCATAAATAAATATTTAAATATCATTCTGAAAGAAACTTACAGCATCATCCGAATAGGCAGGATAACTTATTCCATATTTGTTGTAAGCTATAACACGGAAAGCATACGACGTTGAAGGTAGCAGATTTTGATAGGAAATTATGTATTCTCCCATTGGTCCCTTGGTCGTTTTCACAACCATCTGCCACTTGGTATCTTCTGTGAACATTCATAAGGAGAAATAATGACTTAGCTTTTAAATGTTTCTATCTTTAAAGAATATATAGTGTACAAATATAGAGTATAAATTCTACCAGGATATTGTAAACACAAATATCAGAAATGTATACACGAAAAACCTGAATTTAATTTTAAGCTCTGTATTTGAATGGTAGTAAAGACACTAGCGACTATTATATTTCATTTCATTGGTATCAACTCTACGGGTTCAGTACCCTGTTCGGTACACTTAATAATGGCTACAGACGTAGTCGGAACGTTGTGTTGTGCGTTAAATATGTGTATTTAATACGCGAGTTAAATAATAAATTCTGTTTCTAACATCGATCCGTTAAGTTTTGATTTTTTTAAAAATAGATATGTGTACGGGACGTGACGCTAGAAGTTATTATATAAATACAAATATCTCTACTTAATTGCAACCCACATATACACTGTATTTGAATACTATGCAAACAATTGTCTATTATTTAAAATACCTGACTTACATGGATTATTAGAACTTAAAAATTTTCCAATAGTGAGTTAGGCTGTCACTTCGGAAACAGATGTGTTTAACTTTATGGGCTGTAATTGCAACTATGGTCAAGCCCGTCTTAAGCCACGGGGACGACTTCCCTCGAATGAAACTGAGGATAACCCTGGTGAACTCAGTCAAGATGACCCACCACAGAAGCAAATAGGTTAATTTTATCCTTTTTATATATATATATATATAACGTAACACGACGAAAGAAAAAATATCCTATTCTTGTTTAATATAAGCAGACTGTCTTCTTTTAAAAGACGAACAATAAATTGCTTAGCTTGACTTTTTGTTGACCATACGCTTGATATAACTAAAAAAAAAATCTACTAAAATAAATATCTCAGTCTGTAATATTCAGCTAACTTCTTTGCAATTTATTTCATTATTTCTCAAAAACTTATCAATACTTTTAAAATATTATCTGAAGAAATTACATGACATCTTGTTGGGTACATTTCATACAGATAACTTTCATGAAATTCCAAGCATCAAATAAAATGGTGAATTTGTAAATAATAATAATAATAAAGCTGTTTCCTAGAGAAAGATTCTTAAGAGTATACCATCAGATCAAAAAGCTTGATCGATTAGCGCTGACACGAAACGTACACAATTGTGCATGTATTTTATACATGAATGATAAAATATTTTATGTATAAAATACACTTGCCTTTTCGTTTGCTTTCAATATAATAGCCCAAAATAGGCCCTTTTCCCGTCAGCCCATTGGTCCAGTGCATATTAACGGTTGATACTGTTTTAGTGATGGAAAGGTCTTTTGGATGACTAGGTGAGCCTGGTTGAGGTCCTGTAGTAACATTTCTAGAGACAGGAGGGCCATAGTCAATCGTCTGTGCTCTTACGGTAAAAGTATACTTCACTTCCTCTTCTAAGTTATGTACATTAAGATTGGTCTCAGAAACGGTTTGCGTTACTTGCTTACTAAATCCTGAAAAAAGAAAGAAATGATTCAAAAGATTAGATAAATTTCCGTTTGTTGTGTTCATTAATGACAATCCTAATATTAAAACTTCATATCTAAAATAATAATAATAATAATTTTGACAGATATTTTGTATCTATGTACACCTGTCTTTTTTGCATTGAAAGAACTTTTTAACGAGCCATTAAATTACAATATATCAAGTCTTAATGTTACTTGGTATAATGTTCTACTCAGAGAACAGGCCTTATTTTGGTTAAGAGGTTTGACTGCACACCACATACAGAGCTATAAAGAAATTATATCGTTAAATTTAGTATCTTTATTACTAGAAAATATAGTTTCCGAAATTTTGAGATTCCGGAATGAGAAAAAACTATCAAACTATCTCACCACTCATAAAGTTTAGTGTTTCGTAATCCGATATACAATTCGTAATTCAGAAATCTTAATTTGCAGAATTTCGAAATTTCGGCATTTTAAATAAGGTCATGTCTCTCTTTTATTCATGAAGGTGATAACCTTAAAGCCCCAAAGCAACTTACTTTCATTTTGCTCCGCCGTCTCATAGCTAACAATATAGCCAACAATTTCGCCATTTTTCTTTTCTGGTGGATCCCATACCACTTTCAGAGAAGTCATTGTAATATCCAAAAATCTTAATTCGCTTGGAGGTCCTGGAATGCCCTGAAAGAAAGAAATGAAATTGCATAAATTAACTAAGTATAATGAAAAAAAAAATAATAATAATTCTTTTAAGTTCTCGGGGTTTCGTCCGTAATAATTACTACTAAACAAACAAACCCCGTGGCACGACAGCCCATTAAGGCTTTAGCACTCATGCTGTAGAGGTGAGATGTGGTCAGCATCTCGGCTCCTCC
>JAGDQP010033740.1:0-15545 GCA_022664845.1 Lepisma saccharinum | reverse complement strand
GGAAGCACAGGGTATGGACCAAATAAAACTACAAACATCTTTGCCATCCTGGAAGGATAAACTTATAATGACTGATGTTTGGGGAAAACACAAAGTATCGAAGAGGAAGGAAAAGTTTAACCAAGACATTAAGAGACATCGGAATATAGATGTTGGAGATCTGGTATTTATTCCTAACCCTGCTCTAAGCGATGCTTGTGAAAAGTGTATACAAAATATTTCATTTGTATATCGGTCCATATTTTTGCATGTATAAACTTAATGATTAAGTTTTTGTCCTAGTGGATCCTCTCGATTGTATTATCGTCGGACGTCATAGTGTTGACCGGTGCAAGAAGTGGCAGCCGCCAACGGCCACCAAATTTGGTTATCCCGAGCAAAGAAGTACGTATCTAGAGATATATACCCTCGTATCACTAAAAATGAAGATTTTGGTTATCTACATAAGATTTTATTATACATCAAATCTTGGCACGGATCAGGGTTCAGGAATCCTTAACCAGACGCTATATGTAACGTGTCACGCCACACGTAATTATGAGTTCAGAGAATCAGTACGCTGTGCGATAATTTTCTTCTGCATTCAAAAATTTGTGTACATTCTTAAGTTCATTGATTCGTTCTTCAAATAAGACTAAACAGTGAATGTCTTACATCTAGCGAACCTACTGCTTCGTTTCCAAATAATGTACAAAAATAAAAATAAAAAGAACAATTGAAATGCGTTACCTTAGTTCAGTAACTACCCATTTTTCCGATAGGTGGTAGCAACTTTTTCTTCTTGTGTCGAGTATGTGCAAAAGAATTATGTACTATATTTTGAGAATAAATTTTCTGTATCAGCATGTTGATAAATAATAAGGAAGTTTTCATACTAAGAAATTTTAAACACATACATATTCCCTGCAAGTAACTGCAGAAGTCGACGCTGAAAGTTATTGTGTAGGCTTCCTAGTAGTGACGAAGGTTGTCACTTTGTGTAGAGGAATATGCAGTAGCATATGTAAATTAATAGATGCAAACCCTCTAATATACTGAACCGAAGTTTTGTTATCCACCGTGGGAAAACGGTCTTAAGGCCATCCGAAAAGCGCCTGAGACTTGAGAGCTCCAGCTAGATCGATGGTTAGTTGTAGTGCCCTACACAAAGCTTGTTGTGAACAGGGGCACTCTAATTCTTGAAGAGCCCTCCGGGAAGAGCAACACTACGCGTGTACAGCAAAAGAAGAGTTCATATTTCACGAGGAAGCTGTTGCTGAAGAGAGAAACCCTCCGGTTGATTGAATGTCAGGTAGGATTCTCCCCAGTTGCTGCCGTCTTGGAAGAAGTTAATCGTTGCAGACTGTTGGGAAATTAAAGTACCACAGCGTGGAGTTAGGTTCAGAGCATGTCAGGAGTAGAAATCTTCAAAAAGACAGTGAATACCAGCATGTACTCATTTAGTGTTCTCTCACGCTCGTATTTCTTACCCGTAGGAAGATAGTAGATCTTATAGTTGAAGAACTGTACATATCCGATGAATCAGTGAAGGTAAATGTCCTACAAAACGGTCATCGATACTGGAAACGATCAGCACGATAAATCGTCACAATACATTGTCTAAGAAATTATGTTATTCGCATCAAGCAGTAAACCCACGTTAGAAGGAAAAGTGAACCATTCATATAGGTTGAATTAAAACGTTTATTAGTAATAACCTGTGAACTAATTTATTAAAAAGCCTCGTTTATTAAAAGTGATACAAGTGTATTTTTCATAGCTAATATAGAAAAGAGATGTACTAACTGTTACAGTAAAACTACGTTCAGAGATTCTCCATTCTTTATAGTGGCATAACGAGTAATCATGTTTTAGGAATATAATAGTCCAAGCGTCGTCTGAAACTCAATTACCCGGTACATTGTGATCTGAAAATTATCGCGTTCTGAACTTGGTGAATGACCTCTAATAATTTCATTGCCAACAAACTGTGTCGGGAGAATACTCGAATGCTTGCAAGATAAGACGATACATATAAAAGACATGTCTTCAAAACTGCCACGATAATAGTACACACACAGGTTTAATTGTGTGTGTACTATTTTGTGAATACTCACGGTCTTAGAGGAAAACGCCATTACTGAGAATTCATATTTCTCTTCATCTAAATGTATATAAATTTTGAGCTCAAGTGTGTGTAAAAAAACGTCACAGGGGAGGAACTCAACGTGAACATTGTTTCGTTTATTTAATTGTTTGCATCTAATCTTACGATTGAAAGGCCATTTGGGATAATCCTTTTATTTTGACAGAGACTAATAACTCAGTTACCATATAATTCGAGAAGCACTATATAATTCGAGAAGAGAGTATATTATGCTTGTAATGCATCAATTGTCCGTTTATGTATTCTTCAGAAATCTGTAATACATATATAATCACAACAGTCGTCTTCGTGTTCAAGATTGATCATTCTATAATTCCATTCAGCATTAGGGTATCATGGCTACTAATAACTGTCACGTACTTATCCATGGTGAAATTACGGGCCGTCATACGACCACCATTACGTATTTGATATTACCATATTTTATAAACACCCAATTGTGACATTGTAGACTGGGTAACTTATCTTTGATTTACAGGAGACTCCAGCTATGCCAGATCTATGAGGATCTTAATTGACTGCAAATTTTTGACGTCTGAGTTGAACTTCGGTATGGTGCCTTACAATACGACCGTGCATGCTGTCTAACCTAACAACTGATTGTAACAATTGTAAATAATTTTGATTTTATTTCTTTATTTTAGTATTTTGTTTCTCTTTAGATTTACGGTTAGATTTAAATGTTATGACACAATAATGAAACTGATATACTCTCATACTCTCTAAAAACAGAAACCAATATAATAGTATCTTATAGATAATACTTTTCTTACTTCCCATTTTTCTTTTGTCTAAACATTTGAATTCACATTTTATGCTTTGTATTCACAAATAGATTTCAATATTTTCACTCCTTTTTATTTTTCTTTCCTTTTGGATTTTTTTGGGGTTCGTTAGTTTAATAGTTCCATGATTTAGCTAGTTCATTAGTTACTTACTTTAAAATCTCTATGTACGGATGCAGAAATTTATATCAATCACTTAACAAAACAACATACACACACTTCACAGTTACCTTGGATGATAGTTGGGCAGTATTTAATGAATTTACACCATTGAATAGAAAGTACTTCGTAACCGCGTAAGAATAATTTTTTGGTTAAGCTGTTGCCGTTCGTGCACCGCCAATTGAACGTATTTATCAGATTTCATTGTTTGCATGCACGTTTTGTCTCTGGTTGAAATTTGTGCACCGAATTTTCATTTCAGGTGGCAATTTGAGCTAGAAAATCCTCACTTTTCTCCTCATAACACCTCAGCAGCTCTTGACATGACTCGACGATCTTTCAGTTCCTGTGTCTGCTGTCGAGGAACCAACTTGGCGGATGCTTCTCTGGAGCGGAGTTCGTCATGTACTATATGTTGTACTGAACCTACGCTCATATTCAGCAAGGAAGCCATTTCAGAAAAAAATGTCAGCCAGGTTTTCCTGAATAAGCCGATCTGCTGCTACTATGAACTCCTCTGTTTAAACTCGATGCGTCTCACCCAGATCAAGAGCATTATTCAAAAAATTCGTACCTTATCTGAATGACTTACCGCTGTGACAGACAGGCGTCCCCATACTTCGTCTTCATTTTCCGATGAATATCAACCGGTTTCACACCTTCAATCCATAAAAATCGAATAGGAGCTAAACTGCTGTTACAACTAAATCTACCGCTCCCAACCTCCATAAACCACATCTCAATATTTTGTTGTTTCGTTGTTTGGAAAATTGTTGTTTCGAAGATTCTGCTAATATTCCATGAAACCTTAAAAATCAAATATACGTACTTTCTCTTTTATATTATGTAGAGTTCAACACAGGAGGCGATAAACCCACATTTACTTCATTTTAAGAAAAAATGAATAGTTTTCATTTTAAGAAAAAAACTCATATGAATAGTTTGCAACCCACAATAAATCAATTTTAGGATAAAACTTCCATTCCGTCTTTGCCACGAGAAATCCAACATGTTCCGTTTTTAGAACATTTAAATCCGCATATTTCGTATTGAAAAGGTTTGTTTCATTTTCTGTTAAATAGACTTTCAAGTCACCTCTCTGAAAACATTTATACAGGCATATTTTACATTCCAAAGGTTTCTCCTCTGTATGAGTTGTCAAGTGGTATTTCAGGCGAAATTTTTTAAAACATTTATATTCCATAACATTTGAAGGATTTTTCCTGTGTTTGAGTTCTCATGTGAAGTTTCAGTTTCTTTTTTTCAGAGCATTTATGTCTGTATATTTCACATTCAGAAGAGATCCCTGCGAATGAGTTGACATGTGGCGCTTCAGGCTATTTCTTTGAGCACATTTAAAACCGCATACTTCACATTGGAAAGGTTTCTCCTGGGTATGGGTTCTTATGTGGTGTTTTAAGTTAACATTTATAGCACATTCATATCCGCATATTTCACATTTGAAGGGTTTTTCCTGCGTATGGGTTCTCGTGTGAACTTTCAGGGTACCTTATTCAGAACATATTTCACACTGAAAAGTACGTATAAAATTAAATCGTATTTCAACAAAGGTTTCATGTCGTTTATTAGACGTGTATTCAACTGTTATTTTATTATGGTATACATTTCATTTCCTGGGATTCTTTCAGATTTAATTGAATAAAAATTATAATTAAAAGGTAATTGAATGGTATTAGCTATTATTTAGTGTTCTTTCTTGCATGTTGAAAACACGTTGAATTTAATTCTATATTCCTACGAAAAATTAATTTCTTTAAGAGGACGTTGCTGTGACGTGTTTCTAACTGTTATATTTAACCATGCCATAGTTATATTGAACTACGCTTCACGTGCGACGAGAAAACTTCTTGACGAGGAACACTTCGTTCTCTTTTAGAAACGTGAATTTCAGCCTGTTTCTCGACCATTATTCAACGTCGAATAAAGCGTTGAACTAGCGGAAATTCTGGTACATATTCAACCCCACAACGATTAAATAACGTTTCGGTGCTAACATTTAATCCACATACTTTCAACGTTCGAGTGCTACTGGGGTGTGTGGCGTATTTAAAAATATTACAAAATTGAGTTATGGATCAATCTGTATAGCCATAAGGTCTATTGGGTTGGTCTAAAATTACGTAATCATCCTCGGCAAACTTTCCTCGTTCTTTTCTGGGCCACTATGTATTAGAAAGAAAAAACGGGAAAGTTTCGAAAACAGTAGTTGTTTTTACTACGAGGCAAAAAAACTGGTTTTATTGAAGATTTTTTTGCCTTTTCATTATCAATATTAATTAATCATCACATCTGATGCATTTGTTGTTTAGGTTTAGTACAATTAAATGTTCTTACGTTAAAAAATGACAAGAAAACTCAATTTACATTAGCAATGCACTATGTCTCATTAGCATCCTTGTACATTAGAAAAAAGCTCTGTTCACTTTTGTCCCTTAGGCATCTTTGCCTCAGATCAAGAAAACTTACATAATCCTTCTAATCATTGTCCGATAGCGGATTTTTTTTTAAAATATGTTCTGAGCATGAATTACTTGAAAGATAAAAGTATATTGATGTTGCCCTGGATAGAATCCAATGGCGAACGTTTCTTTTCTCGACGATGAACTTTTGAATTCCGTAGGTCATACGATTAGTGTGTAAAAGGCGGGAAAAAAGGAAATGGTGATATATTTTTTCGCGAGGCAAAAAAAATATATATATTTAATAACCTTACGCCAAGACAATGCAGAACAGTTTGCAGCACGACATCAGTTTATGTCATTAGCGCCCCCACACACGAGAGAAATGTTCCATTGTTTTCTGTCCCTTAGGCATCTTTGACTCAGGCTGCGAAAAGTTCGACACTGCAAATAAATTTTGTGAAAGGGAATGCCGATAAACTAAAGGTGGTATTATTTGAAAAGTAAATTTGTAACAAGAACGATTATTTCACTAATGAACGTCAGAGACCTACGCAATGATAAAAAAAACATGTTTCCAAAGAAGGACGACGGGTTTTACATCATTACAGAATATTAATTATTATAATTTCAAGTCATTTGCATGAATGAACGTATATTTTGATTTCTACATTTTTATTCAAATATAGAGCAACGGCATAAAACACCGATTACTGCTCTTACAAAAATAACTAAATCGGTTATTACACCTAATAGTTAAACGTTGATGCCATGTAAGCCATGTTTTTTAAGTGTAATTATAGTCCTTTCCGGAACACTGTTAGTCCCATTGCAAACAAAAGTGAGAAGTTCTATTTAAAAACAATGAAAACCAATTTATTCAACTAAATAGTTTGCCTGTTAAGGCACAATGTTAAGTTATTTGTACCGCACTTATTTTTTGTAGAAACTGCTTTCTCGTCATTTTATCAATTTAGGAATAAACCCTATTGTATATGCAAACATTTTTGCTGCCACCTATGGAGCACTTCGTAATTACAGGAAATTCACCAGCCGGAATAAATAGCACGCGATCGTAATAGTAATGATTCCACGACAAAAGACCAAATGTAAAAAAAGCGATTCCAGAAAACCGAATACAAATAGGACGAATGACAATAAGGGCGACCTACTAAAAGAGCGAATGGGAAAAGAGCTACTACTGAAAGGGCGACCGCTAAAAGAGCGACTACGAAAAGGACGAATGCCAAAAGAGTGAAGTTCGAATGACAAAAAGGTCGAATCACAAAAAAGAGCGAATGACGAAAAGTGGAGTAACAAAAAGGTCAAATGACAAAAAAGGGAATGACAAAAGGTCGAATCATAAAATGGTCGAATTAAAATAAGAGCGAGTGACAAAAGGGTAAAATAACAAAAAGATCGAATGACAAAAAGAGCGAATGACAAAAAGAGAAACTACCAAAAGGGCGAATGTCAAAATGGTTCGAATAACAAAAAGAGCGAATGACAAAAAGGTCTATTAAGAAAAAAGTCTATTAAGAAAAAGGTCAAATGACAAAAAAGCGAATGGCAAAAAGGTCGAATGACATGTTTTTCATATGATGACTTGTTCAAGTCAGTAGGTAATCAAACCTGCAATTTTGTTTCCTCACTATTCTTTTACACTAAATAAAAATTAGATTCTATTGGTTAAATCTATTCCCACTTGCGACTGATGTTATTTTATTTAAGTACACAGCTAGTTACCTGTAGAAAAGGTTTATTTCGCAAGAGTTGGGTTCATCATCTATTCATCTTAATAGAGCAAGTTTTGGATTTGGGTAGAATAAGTTATAACAATTGTGCTTTTTGTAACATGACATGGTTAAGCCTACCATTTCTAATACTCAGACATTCGTTTCGTTTTGTGTTGTAATTAACTACAATGAGTATTTTCCACTTGATCAGTATGCTCGGTAGAGAGTATAAGGATTAGTTGCCACGAGTGAATATACTTGAAAAAACAACAATAAAATATATAAGGAAGCTTCCAATAATACTAAAGCCTTAATGCAGTTTAATTCAACGCCGGCCAATAATCAATAGTGTTAGAATATTTTTATTTTTCATTTGAGCTCATATAATATTCATAGTTTGATAATTTAGATATTTTGCTTACATAATTGGACAGCGTTATGCATCAGTTGACCAAGCGCCAAATGTTTTCCACAGGTAGACTACTGTAGTTTAATTAAAATTGTTCATTGTAGAACTAAGTAGCCCTATTTAATACCATTATTTTATTATTAATAATATTATTAAACCGTATTTAATAATACGGTTAGCAGAGTTAAATAATTATTATCCTTATTACTATTATTATTATTAAATGTTGAAAGGACAGAACATATTAATTTTCCATAATGTGAAGTTGGGAACGGCAAATTGGCGAGAGGGTTGAAGAGGAAGGGAAAAATAAAGGGGGCCCCTGGAAGTCTGGAACTTAGGGCGTCTAGGGGCATAAATACCGAACTGCTTATAATGGGAACTTCTTGAAAGTTTTAATTTTTGAAAATGCATAGAATTGAATTTTTTCATGTTTAATTTTTGTGAGTGGTGGATAAACAAAGTCGGTAATTATATACAGCGTATTTTACAATTACATCGAGAAACTTCTGGGGGTGGTTCTTCACATTAAAACAAGACGAAAGTTCCTCAGACAAATTCTCGAAATGTGCACAGTTACGGAGCTAGAGGATGGGAAAATGAACCTTAGAGTTTCACTTTTCTAACACCACGAATAGTAGATCTAATGCTGCATGGTACCTGAAAGACTAAGCCTGCTCTATTCGAAAATGCATATCCCCGAAGGACGTAAAAGTAGAGGTCTGTCGAAATGAGCATGAATTAAAAAAAGACTTCCCATGTGAGTAAAAATATCATACGTCATACCCTATCCAATCGAGCATTGATATTCAATACCTAGGATGATAAATAAATGAAACCTTCGATGAAATTATGCAAATCTTACTACTGATTGTTATGCAACCACATTTTTTTTTCTAAGAAAATCGTTCGGTGTATGGAATCTTCTTGATATATCGACTTGGCGCACACGAATTATTGTTTCCTAGTGAAACCGTCCCATTTATACTTATCTCGATCCATCTTTACTTTTGAGAATTTCTGGGAATCCTTTAATTCCTTGGGCAGAACCAACAAATTGTCAATTGCTTTCTGGGAGAGTGGGAGGCTATCATACCTACAGTTAGAATGGATAATGTAGATGGATTTTGCATAGGGTTCTTTGTTTTGCAACGGGATATTGGCCGAACCCCGAATCTTAGCTGCAGAATGAATCGTAAAAGAAAGGAGCCGCTTTTCAAAAACACACCCCGATTTGTCAAGCGTTCTTCTCTATTTTTCTCTTCTCCCTTCCCCTCGCATTTTTGACATAGGGGCTTTTCTAAGTTGATAAACCGAAATAGACGGCAAGCAGCTCAACGCAGTTATCCCCTTTTGTGACAAAAATTCAGTAGGAAGTCGGTATAGGGAGAGCTACTGTTGTTTACTTCTGTTTGAGGGTGTGTTTTTTCTAATCAGAAATATTGTTGATTTATTGTTTGATTTGATTTATTTTCATTCTGATGACCAGATTCCATGCACAAGCATTCTGGTATAGAATACGTCATTACAGATACATGTAATACAGATTGCACACACACACACAGACACGTCAATACATACATATAAGCAATTCAGCGTTTAGAATTTCGGTGTTGGTGTGTGTGTGTGTATATATGTAGTTAGTTGTATTTAGTTTTGTTTTCGGAAAACTATCGAAATGAATAGCGATGATGGGTCAAACTTCCTGATACCAACTTTTCCGAGTGCAGTGCAAAATATTAGGAATGTGTTTCCAATCAAAAGAGAGAAAATATTTATAAAAGGGTTCAGTAACCAGTAGCTCTCTGAACCTGCTTCGTGTAATGCGGAAATCCAGAGAGATAAGCAAACCACGCAAGATAAAGCGAACATAAACAGTTTGAAAATTCTCCCCAGTGTTCTTAAAGCATTTTCCCGCGAAGAAGTGAATGAGGAAGTGAAATATAAAAAATAAAGTGAAATCGTCTCGCTACATTTTTTGCTGAACATAATGTAGCTTTTCAAACTATTGACAATCTCCTACCGGTGTTGAAACAGTCCTTCCCAGATTCTAAAATCAAATGCGATATAAAGGTAATGAAGACTAAGTACACGAGTATTGTAGAAAAACGCCAAAGCTAAAGTAGAATCGGAAGAACTTGTTTAATGTCTGAAACAAAGGCTATTTTCAACATTAGTTGATGAAAGCACGGACATTTCATCAGAAAAACACATTTGCATCGTTGTAAGATACGTGTCTCCGATAACAGGACAAGTTCGAACGCAGCTTCTCGAACTTGTACAACTTGTTACGAGAAACTGTGCGTCTGACTCTGTTTTTATGCATTCAAAAATTGTCTGAAGTCGTCATGACATTCCATTGAATAACACAGTGGGAGTGTCTAAATTCTCTAAGTCGTCACGACATTCCATTGAATAATATAGTAGGAACGGCTAGTGAATATGCGGCTATAATAGTGGGTCGTAATAGCACTTTTGCCTCCAGATTGAAACAGAATGTGCAACATTTTGTGTTAATTAGGTGTGTGTGTCATTCTGCTCACCTTGGTGCAGGCAAAGCGTGTGAAAAGCTTCCGTTTTCAATTTGCCTCGTTTGATGATGTTTCGTATTGCGGACACTATTTTAAATGAAATGAATAATCCTTACACGAAAGGTTACTTGTTATTTTTGAAAGGAGCGTTGAAATGCTTCAACTTATTCAACGCACTTTTCCAATCCAGAAAAAAAAACTATCTATTCATTGTTGAATGTTGCTTTTAAATTATTCAAGCAATTTTTGGCAAAATTTTATCAAGCCGCATCTTCTAGACAACCCATCGGTTGGGGTAAACGATTCCAGTAACTTCCTACCTCTTAAAGAAGTTTTTCTCGGATTGGAATGCAATCGGTATTTGTCGTCATTTAATCTATTGATAAAAGACAAACAGGTTTTCAGAACCACTTGCCTAAATTTCTACGTGTGCGCCGCATCGGAAATACAAGCCTTTAAATAACCTATTCCAGGAGATGTTTTTTTTAATCCATCAGTTGCTCTCAGTTCGTCCAGAACAACAGTGAAAGAACTTGGACATTTTCCAGCGAATTTTAGTGGTTTCTTAAATGCAAACGAAGCAGTTGTTGAGAGGAGGAACTCTCCCTTTGAATTCAGCGAAGAGGATATATTTTTTTTTAATTCATTGAGTTATTTTAAAAATCATGGAGTTGGATGCCATGCAGAATTCGATATCAAACACTACGCATTTTCAGGACGACCGACCCTTAAGAAATATTGGAAGACTTGCTCAAATAGTTATATCTTAGCCTCAATCCAACGCCGAAGCTGAACTAATACTTTTATTCGCCATAGACGTAAAAAGCAAGAAGAGAAATTGTATTAACTTTGAGAGTCTGAACGCGGTTACTGTCATTCGTTCGAGTTTCCAGGCGAAGGAACATAACTGCAAGACATTTCAGATAAAACCGCGTTATATTTCACTTCATACAAATCAAGTACACTTGTTACAAAGCAGATCAAGCAATGACCCTTCAAAGTCAGAAAACTAAAAAATACGCAGTCATCATATATCATCATATTCAGCTGTTACATCCACTGCTGGATGAAGGCCTCCCGCTTTTCTGTCCACATATCTCAGTCTGCTGCAATCCTCATCCATGTAGCTCTTGAAAAACGCTTGATTTCATCTACTATCTTACATTTGGACATCGTCTCAGTCGTTTCTTTTCTTTAGGAATCCATTGTAGTGCATTTGTCATCCACCTTCCATCTGTTCGTCTAGATATGTGACCGGTCCATCTCCACTTCATCTTCTACCTTTGTTTGTGCGAGAATCCTTTCATTTGTCTATGTGGTTATATATTTGACGTGCGTCTAGCCGCAGGTCACTGGAATTAAAATGGTGGCACACTTGGAAAAACTTCCGGTACGGGACAGAACTTTTGAGTAAACAGTACTTTTGCGTATGCCCACCGCTAACAGGGGGCTGCTCCCACCGCGGATAACGCCGCCCAGCTCCCTTCGGACGCACACTCTCCCCTTATACACCTCGCTATCGCTCGGTGTGCATCCTGCCCTGGTGGGTTTATATACATCCTAATTTTTAGTGACATCTTTTAATATTGTAAATCACAACAGTTTTTAAATTTCATTTTGTGTTACATAAAGAACTTTTATTTTCTCTAAAAAAAATATGTAAAAAGTCGACGCCATGGTTTTAACCCGGGATCTTTGGACCAGCTGTCTAACGTCTTGACCACAAGACCAAACTGCAGCTGCCGGGTTGAGCGTTCCTCCCGGTTCAGGATAAGCGAGTGTGGCCTACTTCCGGTTTAGTAAGCCGCCATTTTAATTCCAGTGACCTGCGGGTAGACGCAAGTTATATTTGTTTATTCGTAACCAGGACCGGATTTATACTTCAAGGCGCCCTAGGCCCATTATTTCCAGTGCCCATCCACCTCCCTCAAACAACCGCCTTTTCCGCCTTCCTACCTTCAGATTATGACAAATGACTCTTCACCGTTTTCTAGCTGTTAATAATAACGAGATAATAACTACGTATCTCTGATAATGTTTTAATTTGTAAAACACGGTTCAATAATATTATAACAATAAAATAATGTTATTAAACTCAAGGATTAATTTTTAATTATTGGAGGGGATAGTTGTGGAAAAGATGTTAATTGCACTGAAGAAGTAGGTAATACAAATTACTTTTCAATTTTATTACTTGCAATATTGCTGTGTTATTACTTTTCGTTTGCGGTTTCTATGCAGATTAAGAAGAATCCTAGCTTCAGCCTTTTTTTATTCTACTTTGGTAATATGGCAAACGCCTCACTGTAGTTTCGTGATAGATTTACAATTATAACAATTACGAACAATAAAGTTTCCTCAATACATTTACAGTATACAGCTTTGAAAAAGAAGAAAAACTATTTTAAAAAATTGAAATTTAACAATTGGAATCACAATACAAACAACAAAATGTCCTAAATACGTTGATAAGTTTTCGACTGAAAAAAAAATAATTACAATACAAAACCTTAAAGTTTTTTTAGATACATTTACATATATATATATTTAAATATCTAAAAGCTGACAATTACAATACAAAACACAAAAAATGTCTAAATATATTTATGAAGTAAAGAAAAACCCTAAAAATTATAACTACAGTATAAGACAGTTATATTATATAAGGGTAGCAAAGTCATAACATTTTCTCCTCGCTAATTAACATTTATTGGTTCATCGTTTTTGCCTCTTCTCTCCGTGTAGGAAAAAAATAAATTTAGGTTTACAGAATTAACCCTGAAATGTACCGGCATCTGTCAGTCATTGTATTTGTCCACCCGCCTGTACGTCGCTCCTAAAAAAATTGCAACTTTCAAGTTAGAAAATCTTTAGGAATGATCAAAAGCGACAGATCAAACTCATTCCCTACGTTGAATACGAATTTTAAACACCATCTCTGGGAATATTCATCTCCTGTAGTTATAAAGTCAAGTTAGGAAGAAAATTAAGACTTGTTTCTTCTGTCATAAAAGATAGGTTAAGATATATATTTTTTTTAAATTTCTTAAGGTCTTGTAATCTATCTTTGGATCAGGCCAGGACCAGGTAAGGCAGGGTAGCGGCCGGTGTCTTAGTTAAGGTACAATCCTGACGTTCGTCAGCATTATCGGCAGCAGGATTTGAACGAACGGTACCTACTCATTGCGGACACGAAATGACGGGTTAGGAAAAGACACGTGTTTTCCTCAAATATAAAATTAGCGTAAATTACGCCTTCATGCATATAGAGTGGTTATGAGTTATGACAATGTACCCAGTTGCCCTCAGTGGAGGTATAGACCACAGCGACGGCCTTTTTGTGCATTCACTAAAAATAATTATTGATGTATACAAAGGCAAAAGTAAAAATAACTAATGTTCCTAATATAAGTACTAATTTTATGATGTAAAATAACATAACGTTAAATTACCTGAAGTCAGCTATTTACGAGGACTCACGCGGGCCTAAGGTAACAATATTTGGCCTCTTCCTACTTGGCCCTTAAGGTCCTAAATATTGATTTCGTCTCGGGATTTAAATAGCAAATTATACATGTTTTTCTTGTAAAGTGCACCACTGAGAAAGTTGAGCCCGTAGGCCCGGGCCTAGTGGGTCTATGAATAAAGCTGGCCCTGTTCCTAACGTTTTGTATATACACTGCTTTTTACTTCCTCAAACAGTTAAATTATTTGCAAACTTTCTAATATCTTGTGTTAGTGTTGTTTTCATTTAATTCATATACATACTGAATCGTCGATAGTCATAAAATTGATTGTCAAAAACTCGTGTTGGGATTAGTGTTTTAATGGCCGGGAAAAACAGCAAATTTTGAAGAAAAAAAAACAAGAAAAACTTTTTTTTCATGAGGCAAAAAACCTGGTTTTATTGAAGAAATCGTTTTTTGTTTCCATTTTCTTCACCAATATCCACTACTTAACACATCTAATGCATTTGTTGTTTAGGTTTCTTTCAATCAGAAGATCTTACATTAAAAAATGTACAAAAAACTTTCAATTTACATTAGGAATGCTATATCTCTTATTGGCACCCTGTACATGAGGAAAACGTTCTGTTCCCTTCTGGCCCTTACGCATCTTTGGCTCAGAAACAGGTAACACATTTTGCTCCATAACTTTGTCAGACGCAGTCCCATTTCCGATTTTTTTTTTGAAATGTGTTTGGACATACATTAATGTTTAACTCATGTAGAAGGGTGCTGATTAAATATATTGCATTCTAATGTAAATTGAAAGTTTCTTGCACATTTTTAACCTAAAATCATCCAATTGAACGAAACCCAAATAACGAATACATTAGGTGTGTTAAGTAGTGGATATTGGTGATGTAAAGGCAAAAAAAAAAAAGATTTCGTCAATAAAGTCAGATTTTTTTGGCTCGTCAATAACCCAATTTTTCCTTCTTTTTTTCAAAATTTCGGGTTTATTCCAGAAAAGAAAAAAAAATCATGCGTTTGGACCCAGTTGGTACTGGAAGGTATAAAATTTTGTCTGCAGTTCCTGGGTTAATTTTCATCTTCCCTTATTGAAACCTGCGAGAAATAATACATTATTTTCACCTGTAGAAACGTACTGGCGTTGTCCGTTAATACAGATCGTCCGCTAGCTTCATTTTGAAAATTGTAGCATTTAGTTTATATTTTAAGTTTGCGTGGGCCCAAGAAAGAATAAGATTGGAGTGTTACATATTGTATAGATATTAACATATAAGTATAGTTCAAAAATATCTCCGAGTTTATTGGTGCGCTATATTGTGCAGAGCAAATAAATAACGATATACCCATTGATAAATACGAATAAACATTGTTTTAAGGAATTTATTGGAAAGGAACAAACATTGTAAAACGTCATCTTTCGCGCACAATAATAGAAAATAACGTTTATATTATCACTTTCACTGTGTAATAACGCCAAATTTTAAAGATCCGATAAAATAAATTTTATGGGCGGTGACAGAACTATGGCTTACGCCCGTCACGAGCCAATTTTTAAAGTAACACAATAAATAAACTTTCCTTGCGGTTTATCAATAACTTATTAAGCAGTGAAGTTTTACTTTGTTTAATTAACAAGACTTCATTTACAGCATGAACTCAGGTAAACTAAGTTTACAGGACAGCATTGGGGAAGGAAAAGCTGGATCCAACGACGATGTCTCACTTGCTGTCGAAACGTAGCAAGGGATTTCCTCAGGTAAGGACGCCGAATCATCGAATCCTACCACACGGTGCTGCGATAGATTCGCCGTCGCTAGTGTACGGACTCGAACCGGAAACGCTACAATGTGTGTTAGCAAATGATCGTTTAAATGACTTTT